>JACXGI010001336.1:0-95812 GCA_016801175.1 Esox masquinongy
ACACACACACACACACACACACACACACACACACACACACACACACACACACACACACACACACACACACACACACAATTATTATAGTAAGACAAAAAAAGGAAAAATAATTCCATGAATTGAAATTTGTTTGCAAGTCTCATTTTGATTTTAGTTGACTATACGCAGCCTACACAAAGGTTTTTTTTGTTACTACTAAACCACTGAGACACATATTCATTACAATATAAAGCATAATGTATAGACACATGCAGAGGCCAGTTTAGAAGGTATACAAATCAAGTAACAGGTGGGATCATTTGCCTTCAGAACAGCCTTCTGAAGTCACTGTCTTGTGCATAATTCCCAGAAGGAGATTGTTTCTGAGATTTTGGAACAATCGTGCCTGGCAACGAAGATCATCCCCCGCTTTTGCCCATAGTTACCATAAATCAAACAGCAACTGAACACTTCAATGCCTGCTTCCTGCTTTATATAGCAAGCCATGACCATGTGACTCTCTATAGAACAGATCTATCTCCAGGAAACGTTCTGGTGGACCTGATGTGCTGGCCACTGAGTGGACAATGACACTCGTCAATGTAGGAACAACATAGAATTAATCACAAACAATCAGTGTATTATGTACCAAGTCTGCAGTCTCTGAAGCAGGGATGGCAGCTGGGCTCTTCGTTCGGTTCTGCTGTGTAAAAACCCTCTTGACAGGGGGAGCACTCATAACATGACTTCTGATACTCACCTGGGAGAGAGAGGGACGGGGGTATAAGTGAAAGATATGGTGAAAGGCGAACGGAGGTCGGTACCAATATAGGGAAATGAGGCAATAGAGAAAAAGGAGGAAGTCAGGGGAAGTCAATGCAGAAGATGGAGAGCATTACAGCATGTGACAGATACTGTCCTGAAGTAGACAGGTCTGTATGAGACAAGTCCAAACACACAAGTCCAAATGTGTAACGTTTCAGTGCATCAGTCCATTGTCTGTTGCTAAGGAGAGAGAGAGAGCGACAGGGTGGAGAATAACAGGAAGAGACGGAAGAAGCTGTTGGCCCAGCTTGCATACTAATGAAGGATGTGGTCATACTGAGCCATGGCAGAACACGGCACCGCATTTCTCATCACGAGAGACACAGAGAGAAAAAACACCTCATAGTTTCCTCATCTTTCCTGAGAATGTATGCGTCTGACTTACTGGTTTTGCAAGTGATTGAAATTCTTTCTCACCTGGTGGACAAAGTTTGCACTTTTTCTCTACATCACTGTAATGTTCCCGTGTATTCTGACAACACAAACAAAGTCTCATAAGAATTTAATGTAATATTGATAGGTTTTTCAAGTTATTAACCGATCTAAAAGCCAGACCAAGCACATAATAAGAGCTGACTTTCTAATTGAATGTGATGAAAACTGAGAATGAACAGTATGAACAACCAAATTAACATAAAAGGGGAAGACCAGTCACCTGAGGGTGGGAGAACGCAGGGTGTGCAGACAACATCAACCAAGCCACAAAGAACTGGACCCCCGCCATGCTATAATCAGTCATAAGTAGGAACAATCTGTCATGTGAATCACTCAAATCAGTCCTTCGTTTACACTTTTATGTATTAAACGTACACTGACAAAATAAGACACAAAGTGAATGCATGTATCACAATTCGATGGTGACCACAGTTGCATTAACAGAGTCACAATAATTATTTTCAGGACAAAATTTAGCAGTAAAAAATCCCATAGAGAAACCAACTAACACCAAACATAAGTTAATAGTCCTACCTTTATCACTTCAGAGGACACCAAATGTCAGTCTTTATTTGCTATCGTTTTGACGCTCCTCTGAGCTTTTCTATAAGGTATGTCTCTTCTGAACACATCCTGTGTCATTGTTTCCTTTACCTGTGACATCTTCCACAGTTCCGGTCTCTCCCGCCCACTGTGTACTGACAGTGATGTTGTGGAGTTTTACAGACAGACTGGCTAACAGACATTTCACCAGAGCCAAGTAATGCTTCTGAACCAGTTCTCTTGATTATCTATACATAATGTAAGCAGTGAAAGACAGGTTGTTACTAACATTTTCAAACAGGTGAGATTCAAGGAAGTACAGACACACAGAGCAGCCAATCCAAGTGGGCTTCTTATGAACGTCTCAAAAAAAAAACACTTACACAACAATAATATTGCACATCTGCATCTTTATTCTTTATTCCATCTCTCGTGTCAGTAAACCGAGCACAGCGTCGAAGCTATAGCAAATCTTGCTTGTCTTAAAATTACAGACATGTTCAAGGGGCCAGTCCAATCTCATAGAACTTATTACTCACAAAAAACAGGGCCAAATTAACCAAGCGGTACAAGGTTTACAGTTGTTCTTTTAGGAGGAAATTAGCAAAAACAACATTAAAGCTAGAAATATGAACGGGACTTTACTCTTTCCTGTAGTCATTTGACATTTTGTTTTATGATTCATCCCCTTTTGAAAAGAACAGCAGTAAATGTTGCACTAGTGCAGAAGCTTAGTGAATGAGGCACCGGTGATTGCCAAGAGTATTCTCACTGGCAACCGAGTCTATACTCAGGCTGGAATTAATAATTGGTAGAAGATATGGACCAGAGATATGGACTTAAAAGAAATGGGCCCCTGGTCTACATATTAATGGACCTACAGTATCAGGTCTCGGTCTCAACTCAATGTTACATCAACTGTGTTCCAAATCCTGAAGCATTGCCAGTGTTAGGTTTATCCTTTAATGCATACAGTATCATAGCAATTATACCATCAGATTAAAGCAATAGCGTTTCAGTAGTTTTTTTTACGCAGCAATTTTTAAGAAGAATTTACTTTGTAATCACACACATGAAGAAAGTGGGTAATTGAATCAATATTTGAGTAATTCCGGTAGTGGTTGATTTGCAAACAGTCATTCAAGATGATTTACAGACACTAGCAGTATTAAGAATCAAATGAGTGTGCAGAAGCCATCCCCGGGTGACTTCTACCGCTCTAGTTTACAGTGATTCAGTTAGCCTTTAGGTGAGTTGTGAAGAGAATACTTGGTCTATTGGAAGACAGACATCAGAGGACAGCGTGCATGTTGACACTGTTGCATTCTTCATGTTGTTAGCGAACCAGTAAAACTCTTTTTAAAAACCACAGACATTAGAACACTCTTCTATAAATACACGCTGACACATGCATACATACCGAAGAGACCTGGTCTCTGTGCGTGTATAAAAAAACAAAAAGAATTGTACATATTCACACACTATTTACTTTCGTCCTTGTACGCTCCCGTTCTGGTCAAACAGCAGAAATCTCAGGGCGTGGAGTTTTTACTGACTGCTTGACCTGAGCAGGAAAACCTGCTGTAGTTGTAGCCTCGTAGCTTAGGTCATACAATCCTGGACCTGGCGTGCCCAATCCCTAGCTGAACTCATGCATACTTTTTTCATCACAGTGTCAAAACCTATGATCTTAACCACCTTAATAAATGTTCAAAATAAAGCTTTGAGAAACTCTAACGGAATACTATAATATTGAGGTCAGAACAGCAACAATTCAATACACCTGATTCAACCACTTCCTCGTATCAACTAAAAATAAAGAAAAATAAAGATTAAAAGGAAAACGTATGCAGTCTGTTCCGTTTGGATGATTATAACGTGTGTACCATTACATGATTATCGATATAACTGGCATATTTTTAGCATGGGTATACATATTGTTCATCTGAAGTAACAGTGATTTATATCGAAAGTAAACCGAATTTTAAGGTCAAGGAAAAGGAACAAAAATAAGTGCATAATAACATACAAGATGAATTAACAGAGGTTATCTACCCCACAGTTATGATTGACCTATTTCACACCCATCTACAAGTATGAAGTGACAAGTGGAGAAAAGGTCTTCAGCAATAAACTGAAGTGTACGAGTTTGAATTATTACATTTCATTCCTATTCTTCTTTTGCCTTAAATACTATTATTACGCCTGTTATTGCTGTATCAGTGAATATTTGTTTTGCTCTTTCTTTATAACAGCCAACTTTTACAAGCTCAAAAACGGTCAGATCATATCAAGCACCATGAGAGATAGCTTTCAGCGTCAGTATTTAGAACTTCTGCAACATTGATCAAAGCAATGTTATCAAAAGTTAATTCAGACTGCTTGTTTTTAGTTGCTTTGGCACTCAAGTAGCAAACATAAATAACCTCAGCAGGTAAATCCACCTATTCATGTATTCATTAATTAACTAATTAATTCCATCCATCTACCCGAACTGTAAATTACTGTGAATTTACATATCTATTCATCTGTTGAAATATCCACAGTTGGATTATTGATTCTCGATCATCCATCTCTATCTACCCATCTTTTATAGCAGCTCAAGTTAACTGTGGACTTACCAACCACATCAGACTACAGCACATTGGAACAAACACAGAAAAGATCAACAGATCTCTAATATCTACTTTCTCATTGGCTAACATCTAGCCTACCAATCTCCCTTCTGTAGGGCAGAATAGAAGGGTCTTTCTCAGCTCTCTCCTGCTGACAACTAAAAATGTAATATACATAGCAAAATGTATTACACTTGGGTGTCAATGCCCTTTGTTGAAATGCATCCCTCTCCCTACGTCAGTGACAGAGAGACACAGAGAGGAGAACAAAGGCCCCAACACTGACCTCAGATCAGCTTTAACAGAGTATTTACAATATTGTCACAGCACTGCTACACATAGGAATGACACAGACCCTATGGCTAGCTTGGTCCCACACCTGGACCTCTTATCACCGCTGCCACACCAAACTTGTAAGTAACAGATACAGTAGTAGACCACAAGTGGATGTGAAATGGATTTGTGGTAGAGATGACCTACAGTATCTGGATTTGCATTGATAAGCATGACAACAAAGATTTCGCTAAACTACATCCAGACCTGGGACCAGACTAGGCTACAGCAGCATTAAAATAAATATCTGCCCGCTCTAGCTCCTGTTACCTGGTTAGGCTTTCTTACCTTCTTCTAATCACCTGCTATTTACTTAGATTTTGTTGTTTGTTGGGATTTATTGAAGCAAGCACCACTATGAAGCATTTGGTACCATGTAGTGTTGAATTACATAAAGTGACGAAAGCACCCACTGGTTTCAAATAAGACCTCAGGTAAATAGCAGGTAAATACAACGGAAAGATGATAGTGACACAGGGTTACCTTGACTGCCTGTCTGGGGTCAACAAAGTGCAGGGGAAAACAGGCAGGTTTTTGTTTCAAATTTGAGAATAAGTGCAGAATCACACAGAGAACATCAATGGTCTAAATGACCTGAAATGTTGTTCAGGTTACTAGTTTACTTTTTTCAGGTTTTCATCAATACATATGAATGAAGTCCAGATGTATGAAAATGAGTTTGACATGATCCGATATGCATTTTGTCTGTTTCAATAACTATAATACAATACAGACAGACAGTGCTTAACTCTTTTAGATTGTTTTGTTGCCAATTAGGTGATCTATCTGGAGGTTTATCCCTCATGCCAACCGGGCTTTGTTTTGTCTAAGAAGGCTTGTATTGAATGTTTAAACCTACTGGGTGAGACTGACAGAGCCCAGCCCTGAGTCATACATGCTGTAGGAACAGGTCTGCCCAATTGACCTCTTGTGCTGGCCTGATAACGCACATATCCGTGTGTTAGGGTATGTGCAATGTGTATACATTATGGCTGTGTGGTAATGGATCCTGCTATAGGAGAGGTATTACTATGGTAGACTACTTGCTAGTGACAACGCCTAGTGTACAAGTACACTATAGCCTACAACTCATAAAAGTTACCTGAATTATTGCTAATTCTTTTTTTTATGAGGTACACCTGATTTAATACCTGTAGTACATTATTTTTACCTCACATTTGTTCCTTTGTGTTTTTCAGGAGGTTAGTAAAACCTGTTGGAAATGGACCCAATATTAGTCCACTAAAACACATATCGGCTAAATAAGCGTACTGAAATTATTGATTAAAGATATTATGAAAAACAGCTAAATAAACTAGCGGTTGCATTGTCAACATGACGTTTCTATGGTGGCGTGTAGAGCAGCACTGTGGTTGGAGGGAATGGTGGTCATGTGATGGAGGGGTGTTGTTCTCGGCAGGTCAGACAGGTCAGGATTTGAGAGGAGAATCACACGGAGGAGATGGCGACGCTGACATAACCTCTGCTTGGTCACTGCTCTTCTCACCAGCCCCAGTCACAGGGGAGGGAGCCTTACTAAAGACAGACAAAAAGAAAGAGAGTGAGAGGGAGTTGAGGTGGAGAGAGAGCAGGGGGAGAGAGAGTGAGAAAGGGAGAGAGAGACAGAGAGAGTTATGAGTATGGTATAGAGCGAATGCAAGACTTGTGATTCTTAATGTGTGTACTGTACTAAACTAAAGACGAGTATGTGATTGAAGTGAGAGTGCACATGTACCTGTCCCCACTCTGGGTAATGAGTCTCCTGCATGTCTCCATCTGCACGTCCAGGCCTCTCTTCATAGAACACATCTCCATGTACTCATGTAGGTGACGGTTCATATCACTCTTAGCTGTAGCCAAGTCATACTGGAGAAAAACACAGTGAGACACTGATACAGCCCTACACACAGACACATTTGTTTTTCTATCCTTGTAGGGAACTGTGACCTAACCTTGACCCAGGAATGCATGTTCCTTAAGCCCTGGCCCTTAATCTAACATTAAACTCAACCTTAACCTGAAGGTAACCCGGGTTTTTCACTAAACCTAACCCCAAAGCTGGAAATCACATTGGGGACCTGTTTGTCAAGTTTTACTCTCTTTGTGAGTCCCACATGGTCCGTCCTGTAGGTGTGAATCGCACACGCATGCACGCGCGCACACGCGCACACACACTATGGTTGGTCTCACCTCAATCTGGTCAATAGTCTCCTGATATTCTTTCTCTCTGGACTTGAACAAGTCCTCCGTGTCATTAATCACTTTCTCCAGACACTGGTCCTCCTGCTGAACCGACAGAGAGGTAGTGAGAGAAAACACGTCAAACAATGTCCATGTAACAGAATGGGGAAAGCTAGACAGTGTGTTTGCACCTGTTTGTTTGATTCTGAAAAGCTGTCTGTATTGATTGGTTAGAACAGTAATGCTTTATATTGGGTTGGAGCAGAAACCCCATTTGGTACACTGGTACCATCAGAATGTAGTAAACACAACGTGTTTGTGTTGTCAGCACACCCCATTAACAGACAGCATGGCAGTGTTGCACAGCTAAGGTCATTTACCCATGTAATCAGCTAATTCATTGACACTGAGCAATGCATTTCAATTTGCCCCAGTGTGACAAGAGACAGTGTTGAGAATGTCTCTCCTGACCGGTAAAAATAAATCAGTTCATAAACAGAAACAGATCCTAACAAAGTCAGCTTTCAGATACACAGGAATTGGTGAAAAGCTTGTCTGTGTGTGAATGTGCTGGGGATATTCAGTGTTTCCTGGCAGAAGGACCTTACGCCGGGAAATTTAAACCACCAGAACAACTGAGATCTGATCCCAAACCCAATGCCTGTAAGCAATAAACTGTTTTTGTAGTGGGCCATTACCCAAATCAATCAATCAAATTTATTTTATAAAACCCTTTTAACATCAGCTGTTGTCACAATGTGCTTAAACGGATGCCCAGCCTAAAATCCCACAGTGCAAGCAACAATATGAAGCACAGCTCATCCTTCATCCCACTAATCCATCCCACTGTTGAAAACCATTTCCTGGAAAGCACTATGCTATGAACAGAGTAGGTCCCTGTACAGGAAGCCCAGATAAACATCGATGGAATGTTGTGTAAAGAGAACCAGAAAAATAATTTTAAAATAATGTAGCTAGAATCCATATATTAAATTATGGCGACGTGATCAGTGACTTTTTCTGTATTGTAATTGGCTAAAGACATGTTGTTTGACCAAGCAAAAATAGCTTTTAGCTTTCAAATGAAAGTAACAAGGTTAATAGGTCAGTTAACCATAGATTTAGCATGAAAACATAAGCATTCCAGACCTCTCCTGGCTGGTGACTGGTCTCTGGGGCCAGAGTGCACCCTGGGAAGTCTTCCCATAGCAGTAGGGTCTCCTCTGTCTCCTCCCAGGCCAGGCTGTCACAGTCATCCTCAAACTCACACTCACGCCTGAAACACACACACACACACACACACACACACTTGTTTATTTACAACGACCATCCGCTAAAGGTGAACCGCACATAAAAGATTCCTTCTGGACAGTCTAATACCTTTGCTATTGTATGCTTTAACAGCATAGCAGGGTATAGTATTTGTATATGACATTGACAGACACGTGACGCACAGTGTTCTGGACCCTTACGTACAGCTGGTTAAGCATCCTCTGCATCTCCTCGTTGATCTGATTGGCTGACGAGCCACAGAGCTCCTCCTCTCTGGGAAGGGCCCCGTCGCTCTCTGATGTGCTGATGGTCTCATCACCCTCACTACCGTTGACAGATAGAGGCGGTGGTTTCCGGGGGCGACAGTTAATGGCAGATTGGGTGTTAGGCACCTGGGACATGGAAGAGAGACATGAGCTCTATTTGAATGGGACTAGCTTTATTACAGAATGTTGATTGTGTAATGTAAAAATTAGAGGTAAAAAAAGAAACTCTCCAATAAATCAACTATTGTTCAAAATATGTCAAGGCAATAATAGCCAACAAAGATAATTCAAGGTTGTACTCCAAATGCATAGTGTTTGCTTTGAGGAAGTGTGATCATAACTATTTTAGGCAAAGAAATAACCTAACCACCCCCATCCTGCTGACAGGAGATGTGATATTAGGCTATGGACAATAGAGTGAACATTTACAAGGGTACAAGCAATTATGTTCAGAAGCATTTGCTGTACCGATTCATTGGCACAAAACACAGCATTTGCTGTGACAGTTCATATAGACTATGTGCAGCAAGTCTGTTATTGTTTTCTTGCTCAAACTTTAAGCAGTACATTTCTTTTAACAGATCAGCAGGATGCTAATTCAGATGGGACTAGCGTTACTGAAGGATCAAGGAGTCACTGAAAAATATTTGTTTGGCTGGAATTATTAAAAAGAAGTTATAATGACCGACATCGCAGATTCAGATAAACTTGTGTTTGGTTACCAGACCTTCCCAGTGAATCCTGTGCAAATAGGACTTTAGGAAACAGTGTAAAGACACCGGACAGACAGACAGTACCTGGTACATCTGGATGACATCCTCGCAGTTCCTCTGTTGGGCTACGTCACACAAACGAGCCGTAATGTCGATGCGTCTGCAGATGTCCATGTCCACCTTCATGGCCTTCTCCTGGATCTTACTGTCCAGATCACTCAGGTTCTACACAGACAGAGATCCAGCAGGTACTTAGGGTGTCATTCACCGTACTAAACCCACCAGGAGAGATCCCTGTGTACAGGTGTGGGAATGGAGGATAACCCGGAACAATGGGAGAACAGGAAATATATTGGATCTGTAAGAAGGCAGAGTTCAGCTACAGAGCTGGTGATGGTTGAGTGGGCAGATAAGGGGCGTGTGTGGCTGTGGGGTACACGGGAGAAACACGGCGATAAGGGGGGTGTGGGGTACATGGGAGAAACACGGCGATAAGGGGCGTGTGTGTCTGTGGGGTACACGGGAGAAACACGACGATAAGGGGCGTGTGTGTCTGTGGGGTACAGGGGAGAAACACGACGATAAGGGGCGTGTGGGGTACAGGGAAGGAACACGGCGATAAGGGGCGTGTGGGGTACAGGGAAGGAACACGGCGATAAGGGGAGTGTGGGGTACAGGGAAGGAACACGGCGATAAGGGGGGTGTGGGGTACAGGGAAGGAACACGGCGATAAGGGGTGTGTGGGTTACAGAGAAGGAACACGACGATAAGGGGCGTGTGGGGTACTGGGAAGGAACACGACGATAAGGGGCGTGTGGGGTACAGAGAAGGAACACGACAGGTCTGTTGCCGTGAGAGCAGATGCAACTGTGTGAATGCAGACTCACGTTACTCATCAGGCCTTTGAAGAGGACCAGTTCAGCCTTCAGCTGCTGCACTCTGACGGCCAACTCATCCTGGCAGCCCTCGCTCTCATGGAGATCCTTGACACAAACACACAGCCATGAAAGGCACGTCCATGCAAAGACATACCGGAACATACGCTATTGCACACGTTAACACACACATACACCGCAATCAAGCTCAGCCCCTACATCTTGGGAAACACAAGATTATACACGGCTCAAAAAAGTTAAGGGAACACTTAAATCACACATCGGGTCTCGATGAACTAAATATATTAAAGGTAAAAATCTTTACTGTACATTGTGTAATTCGTTGAGAACAAAATTATGTAACAATGGTCACACCGAAAATCAAAGTAAACAATTGAAATCACAGGCTGTTCCAACTTGCGTGAATTTCATCACGGCAACTCATAATGGGACTCTGTAGTGTGTATGGCCCCATTGTGCCTGTATGCACTCCCGACAACGTCTGGGCATGCTCCTGGGGATTTCCTCCCCGACCTGGATCAGGGCATCAGTGAGCTCCTGGACAGTCTGTGGCGCTACTTGGTGGCGTCGGATGCACCGATACATAACGTCCCAGAGGTTTTTAATTGGATTCAGGTCTGGGGAACATGAGGGACAGTCAATGGCATCAATGGCTTTGTCATCCAGGAACTGGCTACACACTCTGGACACGACGCTGGGCATTGTCCTGCACCAGGAGGAACCCAGGGCCCCATGCACAGCGTGGGGCCCTGATGATGGGTCTGAGGACTTCATCCCGGTACCTAACAGCAGTCAGGGTACCGTTGGCTAGCACATGGAGGTCTGTGGGACCCTCCAAGGATATGCCTCCCCAGACCATCACTGATCCACCGCCAAACCGGTCATGCTGGATGATGCTGCAGGCAGAATCTCCAGACTCTTTCACGTCCATCACATTTGCTCAGAGTGAACCTGCTCTCATCTGTGAATTCTGGTGTTGTCTGGTGAATGGCAATCGATCTGCACGGTGCTGGGCTGTGAGCACAGGTCCCACTAGAAGATGTCAGGCCCTCATGCCACCCTCATGGAGTCTGTTTCTGACAGTTTGGTCAGAAACAGGCACACCAATAGCCTGCTGGAGGTCATTTTGTAGGGCTCTGGCAGTACACCTCCTGTTCCTACTCGCACAAAGGAGCAGATACTGGTCCTGCTGCTGGGTTGATGCCCTTCTACAGCCCTGTCCAGCTCTCCTTGTGTAACGGCCCGTCTCCTGGTATCTCCTCCATGCTCTTGAGACTGTACTGGGAGACACAGCAAACCTTCTTGCGATGGCACATATGGATGTGCCATCGTGGAGGAGCTGGAATACCTGTGCAACCTGAATGGGCTGCAGGTACCGCCTCATGCTACCAGTAATGACTTCAGTCAGGAAGGATAAGGAGAGAGCAATTGTCTGTGGCCACCACCTGCAAAAACCATTCCTTTTTTAGGGGTTGCCTTGCTGTTGCCTCTCCAGTGCACCTGTTGTCACTTTCATTTGCACCAAAACAGGTGACATTGATTCACAATCACTTATGATTCCTAACTGGTCAGATTGATATCCCTGAAGTTTAACTGACTTTGTATTATACTGTGATGATTACATGTTCCCTTAATTTTTTTGAGCAGTGTATACTGAACAACTCTGGGTATGGAGAAAAAGTAAAATATAGCCTGTATTTCACTTGAATCCAGCAATGATGATGAAAATCTGTATATAGGCTTAGACGTTCAGAAACCAAAGCAACAGACATACAAACATACAGAGTTTCCATTGTCTACCTCATCCCACACAATGACCTGTATTATGTTGTTCATTACAGCATTTTAGACTCATCTGCCGGAGTCTTCCAAATGGCTCACTGTATAATCATGGCATCCCAGTACAGATGTTTCATTGGGGCCAGGAGATAACCAGGCACCAGGAGGCAATGCAAATGATCACAGTTGGAGGTGGATGTCAGACATGGTTGGCTTGTCTCGTCATGCTCTAGTCACTACTTGTAGTATGTTGGGCGCCCGGCAAGCTCAATAAAAATGTTGTATCACTCTCCCAAGCGTGAAGGTGCGATGAACACTGGTTCAGCGAGCATGTGACAAGACAAAAAATGGATTGATGAGATGTGCTTTCTGAGGACTCCCTCGAAGCTATCCGGCGCCGCTGCAATAAGGCAAGGCCTGAAGTGCTGCTGGAACTACTAGGTCAGAAGAACTGGGAAATTGGGAGAAACAAAAATGTGCTATCTGTAGACTGCTAGCTATAATCTTTAGCACAATTGTATTGTAGGTATGTTTAAGTATAAAAGCTTAAAGATGCATTCAGTGATTTTTAGACACTGGTTGTAAAAGCGGAGCTGTTTGGTCCAAATAGATCCCTGAAAAAGGGGTGCTATGTCATGTACGAGCCAACATGTACCCCAATGCCATCAAAACCACTCCCTTTTAAATATGTCATTTTATGGATAACTCAGGTATGGTAGTGATTCATCTTACAGATGATCCACAGATAAACAACATATTACACATCCATCCCAAAATGGAAGGCTTAAAAAGTGCATCCCACAGACCTCCATGAATGTATCTTTACTGTTGATTGTGCCTGAAAAGGACACTTGTCTGATTTGTATCCATGTTCTTGCCTGTGCATCTCTTTGGATCGTTGAATGGATAGTAGAACTGCTGCATTGCCACAGGTTCCCCTGTTGGCTCAACATGTCTAACTGGGTCAGGTCTTGCACTGCTGCAGCCTCATACACCCAAGAGACCTGAGAAACCATCGCTGCAGCTGGCTGCCCTTGACACGCCCACCGAGACAGAAAGTGGAAGTTCACACCACTTTAAGAAGTAATAACTTCCTGTGATGGGGACCTCTGACATTTTTAGGAAATCATGTAATGCTTCGATCATGCTGAACGTGCATAACTAGCTCCAACAGTTCCTAAATAAATAGCTAATCATTCATTTGGTTATTTAGTAATGGCAGACACCAGCCTTCTATAAGACTCATTACTGACATTACCACAGGAGCTTCTAACTCCCAGGTAAGGCATTTATACGCAGGCAACAGTACTATCATGTTGGCTGTTTACAGAGATTTACGTACTACTGAATTCTTATTTTTCACACAAGTAATTAAATTGGGTTGTTCTGCATGCGTCAGGGCAATGCCAAATGTGTCAACACTGCAAGCACCTCAGACACAGTGACAACAGTGCAAGCACCTCAGACACAGTGACACTGACAACACTGCGCTTCTGGCTCTGCGCCCTGTGTTACTGTATAGATTTAGTGAGGAGGACCTTTATGTCTATAAGCATTGAGCACCTAAACATTTCACTGTCATCAATGTCATGTCTGACGCCCCGTCACGTCTTTGTCCCTGTCAAGCAACACAGATGAGGCCTCAGAAGGACGGACCAATCAATGAGAACAGCCAAACAACACACAGACAGGCAGAGGCAGTGTTACCTCCTCTAGGTCTTCCATTTTCTGCTGCATGTCCACTCTCACTGTGTACTCCTCCTCCCACCTACACAACAAAAACAAACAGTAAGAAACAGTACATACTAACATGGTAATAAGACAGTAATAGGTGTGTGTGTGTGTGTGTGTGTGTGTGTGTGTGTGTGTGTGTGTGCCTGTGTCTGCAGTTGTGTTTGTTTTCGCATGTCTGAAACCCCTGGTCTATTAATTAGACCCCATGGAGCAACAGAATCATCCAACTAGTGACCAGTAATCTCCACTGACCAGTAATCTCCATAGAGCCCAGTGTCGGGCTCTATAAAGCATCTGCTTCACTCACAGATACATCTAAATATTTTACTAGGCATATTCTGGAATATTTATTCAGGCATCAGGGCACATAGGAAAAAATTAGAATTCAAGTTTAAATAGCTGAAATAATTTCACTGTGTACCTACATTCGTGTATGACTGTATTATACAACAAGTTAACAGATTACTGTAAAAAAATAAAAATAAAGGTTGAGTTATAGAGACCTGACAGCACAGTGGACATGTTAGAACCATGATGGTTGACCTGTGACTTATCACCCAGCCCGGAGTGAGATGGTGGGTGAGGTGAAACAGAGGGGGAGGCCAACCAGGAACAAAACAAGCTGAGTTGTCTATGGAAGCCACCTCCCCCCTTTTTAGCAATGACAGTGTGTTGGGCTGCATATACTGCATTGCAGATACTGTGTGGAGCGGAACGCGCATGGACACATGCTGTTGGAAGAGAGGGCGTGGAGGAGAAGTGGGGTGACGTGCTGAGGGTGGAGAAAGAGTGGGAGGGAGGTGAAAAAAGGTGAAGAAGGGACAGAGACATTGAGGAAGGGAGGTGACGGTGAGAAGGATATGAAAGAACTAGCCAATGAAAAAGATGAAAAGTGCGAACATGGAGGGACAGAGAACAAAGGCCAGGGAAGGGATAAGACGAGGAGGAGGCAGGTGGAGGAGAGGAACGGGGGAAGTGTGAGATAATGAAACTACCTCCTTTAAGTCATTTTGGTACTCCTGTGTGTTTTTCGCCCTTTACATACGGCCTGCAGGGAGTTTTAACTGCATGGCTACAACCACAGACACTCCTGACAGACATATGATTCACCCACTACTGGGGACTACAATAAATCATATAGATGACTATGAAGTATGGATACTGGCAGATGTATGGATGACTTAAGGGGAGACAAGCCTTGATTTGATTCAAAATAGGATGGTAGTAAGGTCACATACACACAGATCATTAAATCACAATACACAAAACACACACACACACACGTCCCAGGTCCATAGACAAATTCCTGACCATATCCTTAGTTGGAAGACATTGTTTGTCATTAGGAATGGCATTATGAGTCAGATACTTTTATAGTACAGTTACATCTTAGGTGTTCCCCGTGTCTATAAAGGATCTGTGTCTAATTCATTGAAGTCATAAGTCCACTGCTGCTACTCTAGCATAACAAATCAGTGGCTGTGGCCTAGTTCTGTCAGAACTCAAACTGCAGACATAAAACATAATGGCATTATGGTAGCTGTTTCAGATTCCTAACTTTTATTTTGCAAGACAGGACCTGTCGGTTTCTTTCTGAATAGACAGGCACCGGACAGCTTGGCAGGTTCCTTCCCCAGGTCAAATCACAGCCCACAAAACGGAAAAAGGCAAGGCAACGAGCTGCAATAGGATTGTGAATTTGCTCAATATAATTTTCACACAGTTTATTGTGAGCTTGCTCAACCGCCTTTAGTTGCATTAAACATTAAACATGTATTTTAAGTTTAGAAAAAAAGCATCAAAAGCATTTTCTCCAAAGTACTGAAAGATAACATATACCTTAAAGACCTAGTTTTTCATAGAAGCATACAGTATATTTGACCTTTGTCAGGATTGCCGTCCATTCTAGCAACATCCAACTCAAGAGTGCAGAAATCTTTAAACTTCAAAAACATGTATGATTGTTGAAACGAAGGACTAGATTCCTATACGTGACATCAAACATTATCCTCTGGCAGACAGAGAGGGCAGTACAAGTCAATCATCATAAACGCTGCCACCTGAACAGTTTCTTTCCCCAAGCTATGGTCCTCAGTTACTGGACATATGTCGTATAGAGACAAAAATAACCCCATCAAGCCTTCTAAGTAGGCCCAGCTGTACTATATTGTGTACAGTACATCTCTCTGCAATCAGATACAATAAATTATACTAATACAGTAAATGTCTACAACTATAAATCCAATGTGTATTATATATCCACTGCTCACACTCATTATTCTATATAATTGTATATGCTCATTTGCCACTGATTTTGATCTTGTGTGTTCTGTGCCTAAATATGTTCTATCTCTAGCAGTTCTGCACGACAGCTGAAGTTTGGTGCTTTAAACACCAGATCTGGCTTCAGCTCCCACAAGGAGGCATTATGAAACATATGCACTCACTACTGTTAGTCACTGTGGGTCAGATACATTATGGTTTGTTGTTCAGTAGTTCACCCATCTGCCCCATGACTCAAGTCTTTCTGACTGTAGTGACAAGAATGGTGTGAGCTGTGGCAGAAATAGACAACGCAGGTCAGAGTGATGAATGGATAAGGAACTGGCTGAGTCTGCTTCTGGTGGAGACAGCTGCTCTTAAAGGCCATCTGTTCTAATAGGGCCCTTCACTTCACCCAAGTAGCATGAGCTAACAACCACATGTCGGCCTAGTTTCACTAAGTTACATCAACACTCGGTAGCTAGTGTTTATTTACATTGCAATGTTGCAAAAACATATATTGAGGCATTCCAGCTCAGGCCTCATGCCCTGAACAAATTGAGAGTGCTGCTGGAGCATTATTTTGAAAAGAAAAATGTTCCACACACTTCAGGACCTAAAGCTGGAAAATGATTAAGTTCTGATTTACCTGCGCTTGTACTCATCTCTCTCCCTCTTGACTTTGGCCAGAACGTTGTACAAAGCTCTGATCTCCGGAGTGATGGTGTCAATCTGGACCCCGACCCCGTCTGGGTGTACCCAGGAGACACCAGGGCTGGTCACACGTGTCTCAAAGCCAGAACCAAGTTTGCGGGCATGATTGTAGGACCAGATGGTGCCGGGGAGGAACCGTGGAGGAGGGTTGTTGGAGGTTCCAGTGTCAGTACTCGTGCTGAAAACCGTTTTCCCGTTGGTGGGACCGGTAGGAGAGTCAATCGTCGGGGTCGATAGACTTATCGTGATTGTCGGATTGTGATGTTGTTCAGTGTGGTTCGCTGCAGCTTTGTTGTTGGCTTCGAGCGTGAGAACAGTGTTGATGGGAGGCGTGAAGAGGGTAGTGGGTCGTCTCGCAGAGTTATTGGTGTTTTGGAATGGTAGAGTCCCGGGCCTAAGTGGGATAGTTCCCACAAACCCGGTCTGCACACCTGCATCTTGGGTATGGACCATTCGAGCACTTTCAGAACATCCTCCATTGCCGCTATTCTTCACATCCAACGCCTGTTGTAGTTGTTTTTCCAAAATCTTATTCCTTCTCTCCAGTTCATGAACCTTGGCAAGAAAGCATCGGAATCTTAAGTTCAGAGTCTTAAGGACACTGATATTGGAACCCAGGTCGTTTCTTAGCGCCATAGCTGCGGGTGGTTGTGGCACGGACCGACGATAGGAGTTGTTATGGTTCAGATGTTGGTAAGCTTGTGAAGGTGTGTTAAAGTCAAATCCTGACAGGGTCTCCGGACCCAGTCCAGGATGGTCACTCAAAAAGAAAGACGTCGGCGAGCCGAAAACGGCTTCGGGTAGAAGGCCTGAGGGCGAATCCGGATGGCTCTGTCCTCCTTGGTTCTGCTGCTGATGGTGTTGTTGATGTTGGAGAAGCGAGTTTGCCCCCAACGAAGGATTCATGCTATGGTATGGAAAACTAAAGCGCTGCAGATCTGGCATGAACACGGACGGTAATTTTCTCGCTATAGGCAGAGATATCCAAAACTAAATTATGACACGCTGAAGGTTGACTAGTTGGAAATCAGACGTATCCGCGACCACCCACCTTTACTAGGTGACGGACCTAATTACTGATCGAATGTAATCCTCGACTAATCTATCTTCTGATGTGGATAACGTTCACTCTCTTCCTATCTCTACAGCGGGTTATTTATTTCCGTTGGATAGAAATGGAGCTGCTGGATAACCGTACATAAGTGCAATGCCGAATAGGCCAGTCCGGCGCCGGCGCTGTGAAGGCAAAAACGAATAGGTCAACAATCAAAAGTATTTAAGTTAATATGTTTTAAAATAAATTACTGGAGAATGCGGCAAAGACCTAACGAATAAAAAATAAAACCAGTATCGTCAGTCAGCGCGAAGTCAGTGCTTATCTGGCTCCAAAATGTGACCGCAGGCAAGCACAATTACTGCGGGATTTGGAGAGCAGACAAACTACCGTATACACCCAAGTAGACGGCATCCATTCAACGACGTGATTTTGAGGAAATGGCTATACAAAACGTCTGTTAAACACGGGTGCATTCATTCAAGTTGCGAGACGTTTTTTAAAACTAAGTTTCTCTTGGACAAATTCAACTAGGTCAAACCAAGTTTACTTCACAAGTTGGGGAGGATAAATCAGACGATTTTATGTTTTTGGTTCCCAGGTAGTAGGGTACACGTGAAGGCTATATCATTTTACAATGTTTTATTGTGTCAAAATACAGTATAATGTGTATTACAACCCACAGGCATAACGGAAGTGTTTACGACAACAAAAGACGAAACGAATTAACAAAAAACGTACAAATAAGCCAACAGCCTGAGAAACTACAGCAGAAAGGTGCTTCAAAATAGACACAATAACCACAATTAGCAAAAATACAAACTATAGGCTATATAGTTCTACAGATATACAGAGACGAATTGTTCATGCAACAAACAATAATATAGATAGATATAATATATGTAGGTTTTCAGGTATTTTGATACTTTATTGTTCAGAGACAGTGGGGAATGGTAGGTGATGGAGTTTTGAAACAGCAATGGACCCGGCCACAGCAGGTGGGGGGGGGGGGTATTAAAAATACATTGCTTTTGTCATTATGGGACATTGTGTGTACATGGATGGCAAAATAATTATTTAATCAAATATACTTTCAATCTATAACAAAAGAAAATGTGGAGAAAGCATCTACATCTCTCAGTCAGTAAGAAAACTACTTGGGGGGAGGCCCCCAGGTCTCTTTCCGCCTCTCCGCCTCTCTCTCTCCTCTCTCTCTCTGCCCCTCTACGTTGACCTGTGTGTCCAGCGAAACCACTTCCAGGGAATCCCTCCGCACCGAGATGTTGACTGGCAGACTGCCCCCTGCCACTTTACCCCACCCTCCTCCTTCCTCTCCACTCCTTTCTGTCTTCCCCGACTCCTTCAAAGTCGTAGGGATACTCCTCTGTCTCCAGCTGTGGCAGTAGGACAGAGAGAGGCTGTTTTTTTGTGCTGAGGAGAGAAAGATGAAAAGAGGGAGATAGTTAACAGTCATTGTCCAACTATGTCCAACCCTGGGGTCTACTGGAACCATAACAAGAGACATCTTCTCCACTTCTTACTGTCTGAGTAGCTCCCTGCTGTTCCTCGTGTTGTTCTCTGCCGCTTCTGTCTCCTAAAGAGAATGTCACACACATCCTCTCTGAACTCCTTGTTCATGATCTGGTATATAAAGGGGTTTATCACGCAATGAGACTTGGCAAACATGGCTGGGATCAGGGACATGATTGGTGGGAGACAGGACACAGGCTGGGGTCTCCCTGTCTCTGTCTCTCCCTCCTGGCCGGGGGTTGAACTGGAGGAGACGGAGTAGGAATCTGGGCTGTACGTGTCCCTCCAGGTTTCCACAGGATCATAGTAGACACTCCCGTAGTTTTCCAGGGAGGTCCAGTTGAGGAGTTCCATTATGTCGGGGATGTTGGGGAAGGTTGGGCCCATTCCGGTGGATTCTCCTGGCCCCCCTCCCTGCTCAGCCACCGGCTCCTCCTTGGGGGCCAGGGCAGAGTAGAGGGAGACGATGGTGTAGGGCATCCAGGACAGGAGGAAGGTGGAGCATACCACTGCTGCTATCTGAGATAATCAGACAGTAGACAAAACAAACAGAAGCATGAGACTTGGCACACATGGCTGGGATCAAGTCCGCACATACGTACTTGTCACCATAGACATGGAAACATAATTTATATCCATTGTAGTTACATGGTAAATACAACAGTGGTTCCCTAATTGAAACTGTCTCTGGAATAATGGCAGCAATAATTAGCAGGTATCCCAGCATTAGACCAGTAACTAAGTGGTTGCTTGATAGAATCATAAACCAGAAAAGTTTTTTAAAAATCAGTCGTTCCATCCCTGAACAATATGAACCCGAATTTCCCCCGAGGATGACTTGTAAATCAGGATGTGTTCTCAGTCAAATTAAATAAGGGGCAAATAATACAAACAAAATAAAAGTCAGTAGCTAGCTTCATGTAGGAAACACACCTTTGTGAGCCTTAGGTCTTTGCTGGTGTGATTTGAAGAAGGAATGGATGCCAGAGTGCGACTAGAACGGTAAACCTATAGAGAGACACATCAGTAAATTAAACCTTCAACCGCATCTGCTCACAGAAAATACATGTGGGTCACTATAGACATGTGGCCACTACAGACGTGTGTTTTGTAGATACGTTTCAACGTAGCAAGGAATTAATGAATTGATAGTTTATTCAATATTTCATAATTGTAATTTCCATTTGCCCTGACGGAAAATGTAGCAATCCTTACAAAATATTGTCTATTATTTATTACCTGCACATAACATTTCACATTTCCTGTTGTTGCAGATTTATTTTACTGCTGTTTTAAACTGTCTGAAATTAAGGTATGAAATCTTTGCAGTTTTAAAAGGACCAGAGACCACTTTTATGTTTAATGCAAATTCATCAGGAACAACCAGTGTTTAATTTGTAAATCGGGAGGTCCTGGAACACAATGAGACACGAGTGAGATTGATCTAGTCTACATATCTGAACTTTGACAACCACTGAAGTGGCTTGATTTATTGACTCATTGATTGATAGTCACAAAGACTGAATAATTGTTACCACCTCCAACAGTCCACCCTAGGTTTCTCAAGTATAAACTTTCAACTTTTACATGTAAAAAATAAATGTACTTTTTACTCAGTTTATTTTCTCTGAGCCCCAAGGGTACTTTTCATACCTTTATCAGGAGAACATCACTGGTCATCCTTTCTGCCTCTCAGTTGGTGTACTAATTAAACATAAATGATTCCTTGTATATTGTTTCTGAATGTTGTCTTTGTTTTTCTTTATCTATAAGATTGTTTATTCCAGTGGATCAATATTATTGAAAAATAAATATAATAATTTGTGTACTTCTCATAATTTGTGTAACCCCTGGCTAATTCATTCCAGTAAAACAATTACATATGATGACATTTTATTGCATCATAGTCCCCTGAACTGTCTCTTCCACAATGTTAGATGTTGTGCCAAATGTGTGCAGTTTCCCTTACCGTCAGCAGAATGGTCACGTAGGAGATGACGATGGTGAGTGTGGGGAGAACAAAGCACATGATCATAATCAGGAAGACGTAGGCCTTGTCACTCAGAGACGACCTAACCTTCCACCTTAGAAAAAACAGGAAGGATGTGCATTTACAGAGAATGCTTGTATGACCTCATCCAAAGGATCATTTGTTCCTGCTGGATGAGATACATGTTTTTATATCTGCAGTTAAATTCAAACAATGCAACGGTTATTGCAACGGTCAACAATGCAACGGTTATTGCAACGGTCAACAATGCAACGGTCAAAAACAGTTTTTTTCCTTCAGGCCATAAGGCTCCTCAACCAGCAACACTGATTCATGGTCATACTGATCACACACGAACATTCCAAATGCTCTGATGTCCTTTCAGGTACTTTTAATGAGCATTAGAATATTCCTTTGCATGTACCATTCATAAGCATATTACACTCATATGTATCTGTAATAATCAATGCTTCTACCATACTCCCCCATCCTACTCTTTCAAAATTGATGCTAGTTTACATTTTTATGTATATTACCACCATACTTGCCATATCTATAATATTCAATACTACTACCAATATTGCTGCTAGTTTACAGTGCTCTTCTTAAACTGCTGCTATGTACAGTGTTGTGTATACACCGATCAGCCATAACATTATGACCACTGACAGGTGAAGTGAATAAAACCGATAACCTTGTTATCATGGCACCTGTCAGTGGGTTGGATATATTAGGCAGCAAGTGAACATTCTGTCCTTAAAGTTGATGTGTTAGAAACAGGAAAAATGGGTAAGCATAAAGATCTGAGCGACTTTGACAAGGGCCAAATTGTGATGGCTAAACGACTGGGTCGGAGCATTTCCAAAACTGCAGCCCTTGTGGGTTGTTCCCAGTCTGCAGTGGTTAGTACCCATCAAAAGTGGTCCAAGGAAGGAAAAGGCGACAAGGATCTACTGCTAACTTTTCAGTGCCAGATACCACAGCACACCTTCAGAGGTCGACGGGTCAGGGCTGTTTTGGCGGCAAAAGGGGGACCTACAGAATATTAGGCAGGTGGTCATAATGTTATGACTGATCGGTGTATTATTGCTTTATCCTCTTGCTATATTTTTGCTGTGTGTAAATTGTTTTTTTTATTCTCACTACTTAGTTTTAGCGTGCTATGCCACCATTCACAAGCTTTTTGCACTCATATGTATCTATGATATTAAATAACTCTACCAACTGATGCTAGTTCACACTGTTATGTACATTACTGCCATACTTGCCATATCTAAATGTTCAATAATACTACACAGATTGCTGCTTGTTTACAGTACTCTTTCTTTAAATGCTGTTAGTGTACAGTGTTATGTACATTGTTGCTTTATTTTATTATTATTTTCTGTCTAGCTATATTTTTGCTTATATACTCTTCTTCCTAACTCTCACTGCGTAGTTGTCGGGTGCCATGTCACAAGAATTTCATTGTGCAGGATGACGCTGTGTTGTTCAGTGTATTTGACAAATATACCCTGTAACTTGACTCTTAAGCATACAAAAAGCACCCTCTCCTCCAGACAGCCCATACTGGAAAAGACAAAGCAGTACTTAGCTGCCTCTCTCTGGTCTCCGGCCAGAGGACAAGAGTTAGGAGGAGTCTGCAAAAGCATGCTCCATGTACCCACTGAATGGTCGGCCCACTTTCAGAATTAGCACACAAATTCAAACAGAACCGAACGAGAAAGAATCAGGATTACCAGTTGATGGTGCAGCTGGTTCCAAAAGGTTCCGGTCCGTAGCTGCCAAAGCCCAATAAAGGCAGGGATGCCCAGAACAGAGTGTAGAACCACCCCAGTCCTATGGTCATGGACATGTGACGTTTCTCTATCCACTGACCTTGTGGAACAAATCAAACATTATTTACAGTATTTAGCACATTTCTTGTAGAACGTGCTATAAATTTAAAATGTTTTTAATATGGCAGGGATTTTATAGGACCCAAAATCAAAACCTTGAGGCATACCACCCAAGGGCCCTTCCAGACACACAGGTTGTTTATACATGTGGATAAAAAGGTCAGAATTGGGATGCCTGTGTAAATAGAGCCATCTAGAGCACAGAAATATATTCTCTACTGTGGCTGCGATTTCACAGGCAGACAAATCTAATACTTTTTTAACATTCAGCTGAGCTATGAAAATGATCTGAGAATAAATTATCTGATGTGATTGGTCAAAACAGCAATTATTTGGGAAAAAAATAACAATTTACCCATGTAATGAAACCAATGAAATTTTACCATTGCTGTCTGAGAGTTCATTTACCCATTTGACATTTTACCAGTGTTGTCTGAGATTGTTGGTGGGTGTGAATCAGCAAGACTCATAACAATGAGCATCAGTTTTCTGCTCTCCCAATGTAGTGATGTCCAATTCACTACAGAATCATCACACTCCAGTGGGTTTGAGAGAGACTAAGATCGAGACAGGTCCTTCTACGAACACCTTCCCAAATTCTCCCATGCCATTCACTCCTTCACACACTGGCTTATAGCTGATGCTTCCATCCACTACAATACCATGGCACTAGCCTGCTGAGCAGCAAGCGGAACAATAAATTACCAGAAATGTATGTAAGAACACACAAACATGAAAGAAATACAACAATTCAAATTAAAAGAGGGAAGTAATTCCACTGACCATATCTAAAGCTGCAGATCTTGAGGCAGCGGTCCAGAGAGATGAGACAGGTGGTGATGAGGGATCCAATCCCAAACACAAAGCCCTGCCACCCATACCACAGACACCCAGCCTCCCCAAACATCCAGCCATGGGACAGACTGTGGGAACAGACCGGGGGAACAGACCGGGGGAACAGACCGGGGGAACAGACCTGGATGTGAGCTCGATTTAATCATAGATAGTTTGACCACTGGAATACTAGTTGTTGTTAAAAGACATCTACACCATATAATTGCCTGGCACAATTAAATCCTGTGTTGCTGTGTTGACTATGAATCAGACTTTGACTGTCCGTACATAATGTTGAATCATCTGTGGGAGACATCAGCTTGAATATCTTTAACATGGGACTACCAGAGCTCACCTGGAAATGATGATGAACGGTGCCCCCAAGAGGCTGTATCCAAAATCACAGATGGTCAGATTGATAGTCATGAGTTCAGGAGGTCTGAGCTTCTTCTTTTTTCTACAGTAAACTAACAACACCATGCCATTTCCAGCCATTGATACGACACCTGGAAAAAAGACCAAGGAGAAGAGGAGATGGGAGAGAGAAGACGTTTGAAGAGAGGGGGAGAGACAGGAACAGGGAGGTAGAGAGATGAAGTGGAAGAGTGATAGTGATTAAATAATGTGTCAGAAAAAGAGGCGTAGCTGGAGAGAGAGATTTATATGTTTTCATAATCATTACATCTAATGATTATTGTTTTTATCAAACACAAAAAGACAGGGAGGATTGATTGGCATTTAAGAGCGTGTCACGTCCTCCCTCCCTTGAGGTGCCTTGTTGTGCTTCTCCCGGTTGTCGGGGCAACGCCTTAGGGGGCGTGGCGTCACTCCTGGGAGTAGAGCCAGCACTAGCTGTCCCTAATCGGCTATCACTCACCTGTTCCCGCTTGGCTCATCACTGGCTGTATTTCTGAGGAGCCCTGATGACCCGTCCCTGCCGGATCGTTGATCCACAGTCGTATGTGTTACATTTGCCCTGGTCTATTGCTAAAATCCGCTCCGTTGACGTCCAGTCAGTGTTGTCTGTTACCTGCCTTGTTCCCCTGTGACCACAGGACTCCACCAGAACGACCACCGCCAGCTTGTATACCGACCTCCTGCCCGTCTACGACTACTCTGCCTGCTACCTGCCTGTACCTCTGCCGCCAGCCTGTGTACCAACCCCCTGCCTGCCCACGACTACTCTGCACCTGCTCCTGCCCATGAGCCAACCCCACCACTCCCCCAGCCTTCCCTGCTGTCAATAAATACGCATTGTTGCACCTCACTCGTCCGGTCTGCGTTTGGGTTAATACCAGTGCTGACAAAGCGGGTCAATATATAGTCATTGATTTCATATTTCGACAGTCCATTAACTGCTGCTACACTCCTAACCTGCTCAATTCACCGTCAAGTTTTGAAAGCATCAGAAAACCAATAAAAAGTCTGATATAAAGCTGAATGAACATGACAGTGGAGTTCAGGGGGCTGTTTGATGGGCTTTGTTGAGTACATTATTATGTATTGAGTGTTTCACGCTGTCATACCTCCTGTATCCTTTCCCCTATTCTATCCTCTCTCCATTTTTCACTCCTCTGCCCTCTTTCACAGAATCCACTATACACTGCTCCTCTGTGCTCCTCTCCTCCTTCCTCTTTCTGTGAATCCTTTCTTTACCCCTGTCCTCCCCTCATCATCTCACCCAGAGGTTGCTGATCGTTGTATTCAGTTGGTTTATGTGGCTCCATAATAGAAACAGAAATATAGTCTCAGATCACTGACTGCCTTGATCAAATAGGGTAATAGTTGATGACAATAACGGTTGAACCCATTACTCGTTGGGCCATTACTGTAAAGCCACTCTATTCTGAGGATAAAGATCTGTTGTCCACCTTTTTCATTTCATAGGTAAACCTTTCAGTCCTCTGGGATCAACTGTGATTTTGATTTCAAACAAGAGCACACAGAATTTCAACCCCTTATGTTCACCTTTAGCCTTTTACAGACATCCAGCAGGCTACCACTGCTACTTAATCTTTCCACTGATTATATTTTAACAGTGACATGTACTCTGGAGGAATACCAACTAAGTTCTGATGTTAACTGATTCTAATGCTGGCTCACTCACCTGTGATTACGGGACTAATACGAAATCAATTCAAAATCAACCTCCATCCGTTACATCATACACCATAAATGGCTGGATAGAATGAATGACAAGGCAGTATATTTTCAACTGACCCAGTGGACTTAGTGGATTTTTCACCAAACTGTTACATGTTTAAAATACTGTCCAATCCAGTGATTCGGGGGTAAGGGTTAGGGATGAAATGACATTGAGGCAGGTAGACTTACCGATGAGGATGAGAAAGACAGCAACTCCGAGGTCAGTGCTGGCAGAGAGGTGAGAGAGGGAGGCGGGAGGGATGGAAGACGGGACTGTCACAGAGCCCCTCTCCGAGGCATTCACTCCCAGAGACATGAGCTGGTGGACAGAGTGAGAATGTGAGAGAGAGAGAGAACAAACACTGGTATCGTAAAGCACAGTAGACGTGAGAGTGTTGTGGACTAAAACTGAGAGAATGTGATAGAAAGTGAAGACATTACATCCTCCAGGCACCGCATTTAAAAAAAAAAAAGATTTCTGAATCTTTGAATTCATCGTGAATCTTTGAATCTACAGTGGCGTTTTAAAAGTATTTGGTCAGCAACCTTTTATAGATCTGTAATGCAGCTGTTTGGATTTGAAGTAATACAATGACTGTATGATTAACAATTTCATTTCAGGGGGAAAAAAGGAATTATCTGGAAAAAATGTATAGAAGAAAGTAAGCATCTAAAATATGCTCCACAAGTCAAATTCTGAGGGATTTAACAAAATTAAACAAAAATATTTTGCCTGAATTCATCCAGTGTCAAGAAAATGGAATTTGCAGTGTATGTAAATCTGTACATTTTTAATTAGATATAACGTGAGTTTTTTAATAATTCAAAAAGGTCATAATCATTGTGATATGTATGGTACAATTTAATAAATTATAAATTATTATTTAATTGTACTCATATTGTACTTATAAATTATGATTTTGTCCTAGACTGACTTAAAGTAGTGAGAGCAATTCTGAAAAAGAGAAAAACAATTGAAAGCCATTTGAATCACCAGAAAACCCTTATCACTGAATCTAAATCACAAACCATAAAATAACAAACAGACAAACACACGCCAAGAGGATCTTCTGTACTCACTGTCCTCTAGGTAGGTCAACCGGTCCTTCTCTTAACTTCGTAACCTGCTCTGTGCTCAGGCTGTTTTTATTGGGAGAAGAGCTCTTTTAAATCTTAAGCCTCTGTCAATTTTGAAGAAGAGTAATAAATCAACTTGTTGACAATCTGCCGGTGAACTGATCTGTGAGAGAGTGGCTTGAAATGGCACAGGGATAAATAGTAAGACTTGAGCCTATTTGACCTCCCTCACTCACCCCCAATGCTCTCATCAATCTCTTTCTCTCTCTAGTGTCTTTCCAGCTCTCTCTTTATTTTTTTTTTCTTAATCTCTCTCTTCATATTCATTGCTAGAATTGAAAATGTAAACACAGAAAACAGACGAATTTTGATTTCATGACATCACTGGAAAACACAAAAGTACACATGGAAGTAATTTAAAATGTGTGTGTTTGTGTGTCCATTAATGAGAGCGGTAACAGCTTAGTGAACATGTCTTCTTGATTGAGAAATATGGATGCATTATAATCTGACAGCAGGGGTTTAAGCCATTGCTAATTGATTGCCATGTCAGGGCCTAATTTGGGAGGAATATTAAATGCTAGAATATTTAAATGAATATTGCCTACTAGCTGCAAATTTAACCTTGCTCTTATTATGGGGCTAGATACAGTAGAATAAGTGTTATTTTAGGAGAAATTATCAATTCAATTTCTGATTACTAAACGTGTTGAATTACTATACTAATAGTTATCTCAGCCTTTGTTGTCTAGAGTAACACTCAGTCAGCTATAGCAGTTGAGTAACAGCATGAGAAATTCTCAACATTTCCATTCAGAAGTTCACTAAAAACACACCTGATATGTTTGTGCATACTGTCAAGTGTACCAGAAGCACAAGGCTCCTGTAGCCTTATATGAGCTCCACAGTACCGGGAAACCCTTAGTCTGCTGGTTGTCGATCTGTCGCAGAAGAGTAGAGTTGTTGCATCACTTCCATCAATCCTTTAGATACACATGTCAATAACATTTGATAAAGGCCAAATGGAAAATCATAATGGTTGGCAATTGTCAAGTCTAGTTAGTCATGCCACAATACACTTGGATAAACAAATGAAGCAGGTATTAAACTGAACAGTGGAGGCTGGATATATACTGTAGAGAAAGAAATTGGAAGACGAACAAAATAAAATATGACCATATTTGAGTTTATTAATACAGCTCCGGAAAAAATTAAGAGACTACTGCAACTTTTTCTTTCCAGAAAAGTTGAAAAGGAAAGTTTTGAGTGAGGAACAGAAGCGTTCAATTTGCAGTGGTCTCTCAATTTTAACCCTTCTGTTCCTCACCCAAAACCTTCCTTTTTGACTTTTTTGGAAAGGAAAGAAAAAGGTGCAGTGGTCTCTTAATTTTTTCCGGAGCTGTATAACGCGCCTCTTCATGACACCCTCAGGTCATCAGGGCCTGGTCTGCTAACCATCCCGAGACGGAAGACAAAGGCTTGTGAGGCTGTGCTGTGCAGAGTTGCAACAAACTGCCCGAAAATCTTAGACTTCTTCCGAGATTGAGCACTTTTAAATCTAGGCTAAAAACCTTTATGTTTTCATCTGCCTTTTAATTAATCTTTTAATAATTTTTAGCCATCTTAAATTTTATGTTTTTATTTTGTATGCTTTGTCTTTTATGCTAAATGTATTTTTATTATTTCCATGATTCCTATCATTTTCTCTAATTGCCCTGTGTGTGAAATGTGCTATACAAATAAACTTGCCCTGCCTTGTCTGGTTAAGCACCACTTTGTGGTCAATATGTTTTCGCATTTGTAGAGTTGTGACAGAATTTGCAAGATGTGTGCCAAATATACTGAACTGATTTTCAAGCATTGACATGCTAGCCCATGAAGATGTTTAATGTGTTATTTTAGAAGCTAATCTGAAAAAGATAGTGTTGAGCAACCTTTCTCCACAGATGCTACATCTCCAGTTGTGTACAGATCAGTCATTCTGTGCCACAGAAATAGCATTTTTAGTATTTCCTAAAATCTGAATGGCAGAAATCGATCTCAGTAGACTGTATTGGTTCATGAGGAAATCGTGTTGCTTGTGAGAGAGATCAATCGACCAAATATCATGACTTAAACATCAGACAGGGTGACTGGTGTGACTTTGCAAAGCTTGTATTTTCATTAGCTTTTTAGCATGACTGATTGGCCAATTCAGTTCAATTCAATAATGTGTAAGTGATGTGTAAGTGATGTGTAAGTGATGTGTAAGTGATGTTAAGAACCAAAATGCATCAGAGAGCAAAAGAAGTCAGATGAGGAGATATTTAGTTACAAATCAAAGCTATACCTGAACTAAATGTATGTGTTTATGGTCAGGAAATTATTTTCAGGTTGATTTAAGAAATAAATGTTATAGTATTTCTAGAGTATAAATGAACTTTCACTTGTTGCTAAGTTTCCTTGCTTGACAGAAAAATTAAAGGAATAATGTTTGTGTTTGAACCTTTCCATTTATCATCACCGGGTCAATTAACAATTATACTTGATCACCCTTTTATAAATGAAAAACAAGATGATTTACTCACAAACAGAGGACTTTTATTCCGCATCTGAATGCAGCATGTTCAGTGCCACAAACAGAGAAAATCTCTTCACATTTTCTCTCAATTCTTATCTTTCAAAAGACCAATAAAGTCTTTACAATACAAAAAAAATTGGTCTTCATGTTCAAGTTGTGTAATTTCCTTTATGCGGTTAACTTTCTCAGGCAAGCCAAGGGCTATAGTCCAATTAAATGGGAAGTAAGTGGGTCATGTGTAGTTCGGGGGCATTTGGTTGGTCGATTGGCTTCTTTACTCCTTGGTGGTCATGTGAGCCATCAGGTCAATGACGCGGTTGCTGTAGCCAAATTCATTGTCGTACCTTGGTAGAGAGAGAGAGAGTATTGATATTGTCAAGACCTCAAGTACTCACCAACAGAATAGGGTTGTGGGAGTGAGTGGGTGGGTGTGTGATTTAGTGTTCAAGACTTTGTGAATTAGTGTTTGAGGCTGTGTCGGTTCACGCGTTTATATGTGTATGCTAAAAGATTAAAACTTACCATGTAACCAGCTTGACAAAGTGGTCATTCAGTGCAATTCCAGCACCAGCATCAAAGATGGAGGAGCGAACATCACTGTTGAAGTCTGTGGACACAACCTGGTCCTCTGTGTAACCAAGAATTCCCTTCATAGGTCCATCGGCGGCAGCCTTGACAACTTTCTTGATGTCTTCGTAGCTGGCCTGTGATTCAAGGAAACCAGAGGTGGCTTGTCAAATTGTTGTAATGCTACATAATCCACTTTTCTCCATTTGCTTGTTAGATCTGGTATAGGGATAATCAATATGCTTCAACTACATACGGTTTGATGTCAATTTGCAGATTAGTAAGAAGGGGGAGGTGCTACTCACAGCCTTCTCCAGGCGGACAGTCAGGTCAACCACTGAAACGTTGGGGGTGGGGACACGGAAGGCCATGCCTGTGATCTTGCTGAGGGGAACGAGAGGGTTGATAACAGCATAAGTTTAAATTTAACTTACTTCTCTGTAGTTTGATTAACTGACCTAATAACTTTTTATTGCTTTAGTGTTCAAAACAACAGTATAATTGAGTTACAAATGTTATGTTTTATCTGGTGTTTTAGGTTGTGGTACTAGTGATTGTATTTTAATAGTGTTTTAATGGTGATTAGTTATAGGATTTGTTACTAGTGTTCTAAGTCATATTATTGCGACAATGTCGAAATCTTGATACATTTTTGGTTATGTTAGTAAAGTTTTAAAGGTGGATACTGGGTGGTTGAGTTACTAATCTTATAAGTAACTGTATTCTGATAGTGTTTTGATGATGGTTGGTTAGTGGTTGGTATACAATCATCACTGAGTGTTTTGTTTTATTAGAGGTTGTGGTACTGACCCGTTCAGGTCTGGGATGACTTTGCCGACAGCCTTGGCAGCTCCAGTGGAGGCGGGGATGATGTTCTGGCTGGCGCCGCGTCCATCCCTCCACAGCTTTCCAGAGGGACCATCAACGGTCTTCTGGGTGGCGGTGACGGCATGGACAGTGCTCTGAGGGACAGAGAGAGATTAGCGGAAGGAATGAGTGACCCACAGTGAGTGGTAGTTGGGGAGGTCAGGGGATCATCACCACTGCATGGCTTTGTGGGTATGTTGTGTATGTAAGTGTTAAATCTCTTGTTATGTCAGACAAAGCCCTCTCTATGTGATTGATCCTGGGTGTTGTGTTTTAATCCGTACCATCAAACCCTCAATGATGTGGAAGTTGTCGTGGATGACCTTGGCCAGGGGAGCCAGGCAATTGGTTGTGCATGAAGCATTGCTGTGGTGAGAGGAGAGAGAGAGAGTTGTGTCATTTTTAAAACAACAACAGAGTAACTAGTGGGCTGTAGACAGTATGTACCATGTGTCTGGTAGCTTAGCTGTTAAAGCGTCTGACCACTATTAACCCGAAGATTGCTAGATCCAAAACCTGGCAAGGTAATAATAACATCAAATCCGGACCTTGAGTTGGAGTGAAGAGAGTCTCACCTGACAACCTTGAGGGAGTTATCGTACTTCTCGTGGTTGACACCCATGACAAACATGGGTGCATCAGCGCTGGGAGCAGAGATGATAACCCTCTTGGCACCTCCCTTTAGATGGGCCTGGAGAGGAGGGGTGAGAGAAGATTGGGTGAGAGAAGATTGGGCCTGATCGTTAATATTACACAATAGTTATTTGCATGCTATATCCTGGTTCTGGAAGCTCTGTCTAAGGACACTTACGGAGGCCTTTTCAATGGTGGTGAATACACCTGTTGACTCAACCACATAGGTGGCACCGGCATCTCCCCACTTGATGTTAGCTGGGTCTCGCCTGAGAACGAGGAAAAAGAGAAAGAGAGAGAGTTTAACGTTGAGTCAAGTGAAATCAGAGCATCCTGGACTAGGCGTGTTAAACTCCACCATCTGAACGGCTGGTTTTCTTTCATAAAAAACTGCAATCAGTGTCTCTAGCCAGGTCAAATCAACCAGGTCTCGTACCCTCCAAACGGTTCTTGACTGTCCCTGCAGTAAAACACTTTCTGTCTAGGTAGTAATGTTTTGGGTTTAATCTCACTTTCAAAAATTATTCTACCTGTAAGCCAAAAGCGTTTTATATTAATAAGGAGGGACAAAGAACCAATCGGTTGAAGTGTGGTAGTCTGTCACTGATTTTGTAAGTCCACAAGGTGGCGCCATGTTATAAGACAACAGATGACTGGAAGTTCCTCTTTAACGCACATAAACTCACTCGTGGAACACTGTGATGGCGTGTCCATCGATGACCAACTTGCCACCCTCGGCCTTTACCTCACCATGGAAACGTCCGTGGGTGGAGTCATACTTGAACATGTAGACCTGAGGAGTGAAGAGAGGTGGTGAGTCCGACAACTGAAGATCCCCATCTGCGGGTTCATTGCAGTCGGCCCACACATTTTCTCAGTTTTGTATTTACATTTATTTTCTCCCAGAAAAATTAACATTTGCGAGTATGAATGTTTGCACATAGGTTACAATAATACAATAATATACACGTGTTACTTTGAACATAATTTTGATCACCGGGAAATTCGTGATCTTAGTGTTTTATCTGCAACTCTGCAAATGGTGGTTCTCAGTAAGGTTTGATCATGATTGGGTGGTCCTAGGTTGGTCCGGTGGAGCTACTGACCATGTAGTCCAGGTCAATGAAGGGGTCATTGATGGCCACAACCTCTACTCCTTTCTTGGATTGGAAAGAAGCACGAGTCACCAGGCGCCCGATACGACCAAATCTAAGAGACAAGAAGGTCACCTTAATTAATCATGGGTCACACTTCAAACCCAATCTTTATTAAGAGTATGGAATTTCATAAACTGAACCCTTCTATAAAACTAAGAAAGACTTTTCAAAGCAATTTTAATTTCCCAGTCTGGCCACAAGGGGGTGGTGGTCTCCAATTTTTATTTCCGGTGTGCCAATCTGCCCTCTAACGTATCAGTTTGGGTTCTCAGCAGGGGGCCTGGTTTCATATGCCCTGTACTGAACTGTAACCTTTTTGTCCTACAGCATCTCACTATAACGCAGAACCCAAATCTTAATAATAAAGATTGGTGATCATGAGTTTTTGAGGAACTCACAATGGAACCTGTGGCTACCAGGTGGGCTGGAGCTGTACTCCATGGGTTGTGAAGTCTGTCTACTTCTCATGTAGTAGATCTCACAATGATGGGAAAGACCTTTTTGATTAGTTAAGGGAGTTACGGTTTAATCAGGTACACAGACAGAAATTTTGACACAGTGGCCTCAGAGAGAGTTAATTTGAAAAGTTGATGAGATGGAAAAAAGAGTTAGAGAAGACCACTGGCGAGGAGGTGATCCCGTATCAGAAAGATATTTTTTCTATTACAATATTATCATGTGGTGAGGACTAGTAAAAACCGCAGAACACAAAGAGTAATTGAACACTACCAGTGTTACTACTCCTGGATTTTGTGTGTGTGTGTTCTGCTAACTACTGGGCTTCTGCACAGGTCTTCACATAGTTCCTGCACTTCAGTTGCTGAGCTATTTTAAAGTTTTAAATGTATAGACATTGAATATGTTGGTAGTTAAGAATGCCAACAAGGCACTTGTCTTTACCCTTGACCTTTTCTTCTAAAGGTTGCCCGACTATAAAAAGACCGGTGCATGCCCGAGGGAGCACGGCCACATAAGCTCTTCTTTTAGATAGCAAAGGTCTCATCTGAATACTTTCCCAGGATGACTGAATCAAATGACCCCATCGTTATTTCTTCACTATACACCGCTTACAAACAAAGGTGGCTGTTATACAGAGAGATCAGTACTCCCTGCGTGAGGCCACCAGCATACATCCATCAGTTTACCTCATCTTGGTTTTATTAATTCCTTCATTTGTATGTATCTTACCCATTAACACCGACTTTCACCATTTTGCCTGAGTTGGTTTAGTCCTCTGTAGGGAGTAGAGAAAAAATGAGAAAGTGGAAACAATAGCTTTAAACAAATAAAATCAAGCCTTTATGACTGCCAGAGATTTCATATGTGTCATAGGATTTTGTTACCAAGTTATAGCTTTGAGACATGCAGTCTTCTTTCATACAAAGCTGATCTTTAACATATCTACATCTAATGCCAGCTACTCACAGTGTGCCAAAGCTGAGAAGAATGCTAGGCCAAGGCATCAACACATGGATTTAAAAGCAACAAGTTGAAAACCTCAGTAAGTGTAATAAAAAAAAAGCAAATGGCCCCATTGTAAGCAATGGTTAGGTTTTTTGACTGATTAATAAAAGTCCCTTTAATAAGAGGCATATTTAACGACTTTGATAACTACAGTTGCTTTTTCAAAATGCATCTCAATAACTAGGACATTAAATCAATGGCCATTGAGACAATTAACAATATTTTGTAGGCACATGCTATTTCCAGACAGTAACTTAAATATCCTAATGATGTAGCCGTAGGTTATTCAGTCATTTACCGTTTGTGAGATGCCTCAGTCCTGTCTTGCGACGTTCTGGTGAGTGGAGACTTGCAGGGTCGGGCTGCCTATTTATTTCCACCCACTGTGTGGACACACCCCTTTCTGGGCCACTGCTCTAAACATCGCCCCTTTCAGAATGTCACAGAGATGTTGTCTGTTATAAATGTTTCTGTCTGACAATATATAATTACTCAAATTAGTATTTCTGTCTTAACTTTCTTGCCTTGTGTTTAAACTAGGCCTATTAAAGTTGGGTTAAAGTAACATACTCGTAAGTGTTCACATTAATTATTTTAGATCTCAGCAAAGTTCAGACTCCTTGTAAGCATCTTAATACATTTCATGGTGCATAGAAATAGATAAGGAAACACTTTATAGAAGTCCTTTTAAAAAAGAAAATGTTTTTGTGTGACCTTCTCGGTATATCGGGAGAACCAGACAGAGAGCAAATGGGGAGATCAAATCACTATCCTCCAGTGTGACATTTACAGTCCAAAGACCATGACCCTTCACTTTCAACCTCTTTGCTGCTCCTACTCCTGCCTGGAGAGTAAGTCCAACAGCAGTTTCTCACACGCCATATTCCAGCCCTGACGTTTAACTGTACAGATGCACTGTCCACGACAGCTGTCTCATGCCCTTTATAATGAAGGCTGACACTGTATTCATATTTAACCAATCGCTTTCCAAATCATGTACAGCAATAATTTGCCGTCATCTGACATCAATTAAAGTAGTTCTGATTAAGATAAATCAAGAAAATATTAAATAAGCAGTTCCTGTACGATTTCCTTGAAGGATTATTGGTCACATACCGCAGATAACTATGGTCCACAAGGAGCTATATAAACATCTAGAGGTCTTTTTGTTGAAAGGTACAGATAAGAAGAGGGATAAAAGACACTTTTGAGGGTAACATGTAACCCTGTGAAGACCATAATTAAAAGGTGGAGGCAAGACCACACCACCAGTATATTGTTCCAAAACTGATGACCGAACAAAGAGAAACCTTCATCGGGGAGGCTACCAAGAGACCAATGCTAACATTCAAGGAGCTGTGGACATTTCTGTCAGGAACCTGCATATTATGATTCTCCACAAGTCTGAGCTGTAGGGTAGGGTGACAAGAAGGAAAAAAGAAGGCATTTCTCAAAAAATGTAACATCCAAGACCATATCATTTTTGCAAGAACACACATTCAGTCCCCAGGACCATGTAAGAAATGTGTCATGGTCTCATGATACATTTTTTGGCTTAATTCTAAAAGATAAGTTGGTCCAAAGCAGACAAATCTCATCCCCCAAAGAATATAATACCAACTGTCAAGCATCACCTAATCTTACAGAAAATGTGTGGACTGACCAAGAGAGCTGTGCACAGGAGATCCCCTGGCAAAACAGTTCTACAAAGAGTGAGATAAAATTGCAAAATACAGGAGTGCTACGTTGATAAAAATGTCTCCAAATAGACTTACTGCTGTAATCCAATCAAAAGGATTTTCCACAAAGTATTAGTCAAGTGGCATGCACACTTACTGTATGTGGGACAGACTTTTTTAATTAAGCGCACTGTGCAATTCTTTTGTCTGAAACGAGCATTCTGCATAAGGCTGACTACGAGCATGAATTAAATTAAATCAAATTACTTTGGCCCATTGGTATTGGGCACACAAGATCCAGTACCCAAATATCAAGGTGAAGTAAATAACACATAAATCTTCACCCACATGACAAGACATGTTCAGCTGCACTTTAGAGTTCTTAGAGTGAGAATGAAGAGCCAATGGCCTGGGGATAGTTGAAGAACCACGACCCCTGTGAACAAAAACTGCTCTGGCTTCCACTGCACAGCTTAAGGTCAGGGAGGTGAAGTAAAGGTCCTTTTATAAATAGAACCAGGGTGTCTGCGGTGCGGTGGATGGTATATACCGTGTACTGCATTGTATGCATGACCCTTCCTCATAGAAGACCACATGATGTCAGTTTTCACATGTAAGTTTGAATGCAACGAAGGCCAACTTTGCTCTAAAATTGAGTCTTTAATGTAGGCCTGCAGATTTCTGCATACTCTTAATCAGAACATTTTCGGTTGGGTTGGTTAATCATGTTTGGTCAAAAGGAGTTTAGACAAGTAAAGGAACATTCTAGTACCAGCAGAGTCTTGACCAGACCCTGAGGTTAAGAGCACAGCAAGCCTGCTGCTGTAGAGCCCAGTGTGTCTCAATATAGCACAGTCTCAACAAGTATGTTCAGTTGGCAGACACTTTCATCCAAAAGGCCACAGGGAAGTTATATTTAGACTTGATCTTAGCTACAACCTTTACCTGAAATGTATACAACTGGGCACAAAAAAATACAGAAAAATATGCAGTTGAACGATCGGTTTTATGGTCCTTTAGAGTCCAGTACTAAGTCCAGTGCTTCTTGGGTTCTGGCAGCATGATAAACTTATTTTGACTGCCGTCTAGTGGTTTTCTTTATCGACTGCATCGAGTCTGCCAACCTGAGCTAATCTCTTCACAACCACTAGTGATGCACACCCTACTGGTCTCTAGATTTTTTTTTGGAGACCTGTATTTTCTATTTAATTAAACTGTGAATATGCAAGTAACAAATCAAGCTACGTGTATTTTGGACAGATTGCCATTGCCTCATTGAGAAGGACACATGGTCCACTGATTGCCTGAGTAAATTTTTTTTTTTGCATTGTAAGGTCAGGTTGTAAAGTAAACCATCCAAAAGTGTGTTTAATAGAATCTGTAAGACCATTTAAAGAAATAAAACAATTATAAAAAAAAAACTTTATTTTGATACACATTTTATGACTTAAATGTGGTTAAATCGTTGTTTACAAATGATAATCTAGTCCCTCTAACAATTAAAAATCAGACCACAGCTTAAATTAATTGTCTATCCCTGACCCCAGGAAAACGTTATCATGCTATAACCCTGACTAAGGAGAACTGGACATAAGAGTCAAAAAGGATTTTATGTTTTGCAAGTAGGTTAAATGCACATGTCATAGAGTTTATAACCGTTCCTAGAGTGAGACATCACGTGAAATCAGTTTGGAAGCATCAGCAGTAGTTTGATTAGTGAACGTCAATGCAGATCCAAAACCTAATCATTCTGCCTACACAAGCCCAACACATGACGCTGACATCTAAACTAGCAATAAATATCCCATCTCAGCGGCCCGTGGCTGATGATAAAACGTCTGTAGAAAGAGGTATAAATATCTGTGAGAAATTGAACCTCCAAATTGAATAGAAATGCATAAGCACAGAGATGACGCATGACAATATGGAGCAAATAGAGGCGTGGGGAGGATTTTCGGATGAGATTTACACTTGAATACATTCACACTTTAGAAGAAACATTCAGTACAAATTGTTTTCTGTGTACATTTATTCATGCCAAATGTATGGAAAACGAATAGCAGAGAGCAGAACCATGACAAATGACTCTCCTTCCCTTCAAACAACATGCAATGACTGCTATTCCTACATTAACAATGACTACTAGTCAAGACAGACAACTTTTAAACATTTCCTTAGTTGTACTGTTAAAAACATAATAAGAAACATTTAAAACAAAGCAATAGCTGGTTATTAAAACAACTTGAAGCTTTAAGGATTCAAACGAAAACCAGCTAACCCCTTCCAAACAATCCAAGTCATTTTCATTACACTCACATTTGCAAATGACACTACACTACATGAAGACATCCATAGCACTTACACAAACATCTTTCTATTCACTGCATGTGTGAAAACGACTGCACCAGTGAGATTGCCCCTGAAGGACATCAGTCTGTCTTTTTTTTTTATCTTACCACTAACAACCCAGACCACTCATTGACCCAATCCGGTCCAGCTTCAATCCAAAGCATCCTCGGTTCCACCCCCTTCTCGACCGGTCCATCACAGCTCTCTTTTGATTGGCCAGGGTCGCTCTCAGGAGGCGGAGCCAGGTGCTGTCACCCTGTGGTGGAAGGTCTGACCATTTGGGGTACTCCGCAACCTTGACTCCGGAAGGGAAAGCTGAGGAGGGCTCTTCTGGTTGACTGACCACCAGGTTATCAGGGTCTTCAGTGGGCAGGAGTTTGTTGTAGTGTTCTAGGAACTGCTCAACAAACTTGGAAGATATAACAAATATGCAGTTAATAATATAGAAAATTTTACCCCCCCCCCCCGTATTCCTACTGTCCTACTCGTCTCTGCATACCTGGATGGCATCAGGAGAGGGGTGCAGGGCACGCCCCTCTGTGTGCTCCAGGGGGGCCAATAGAAGCAGAATGGCAGACAGCAGAGCTGGGTACAACATGGTGGCAGTGAGCAGCGACAGCAAGGAACAGGATGGCAGGAGACTGGCTGGACACTGCAAACACAATGGAGTTCTGCAAAAACACAAAAGACCAACGTAGTAATATATGCCACTTAAGACGTAATGACTGAGGCAACTATTTACATATTACTAGTCAATCTCTAACTTTATACAGAATAGTGAATGATGCTACATCAAAGCACAATAACAACCATTACAACTATACTGCTGGAGGAAACTGCCTCGTTCACACAAAGTTCTGTCTGAAAATGAAAGTAGAAATGGCAAGAATGAAAATAAGAGGTGATTGCCATTTAATATGATCTCGATAAACATTTGTAGTAAATGCATATGAGTAACAGCCAGATCTACAAATATCAGTACATACCATTATTTAGCTATTTTATTAGAACATTAACATGGTTACATCTAATTATTTAAAAATTACAAGGTAAAATGGTAGATATAATAAAAATATTAAAATACAATGTTGAATCAAGCACCAAGTGTGGTATTATATACATCTGTAAAAAAATGAATGAAATCACTCACCTTCAATAAAAAAATCTCTCTGGTTTTGGATTTTGTGGGTCTCTATACTCTCAGGCTGAGATCCATCTTTCTCTCATGCAATCTATCAGTGGAACTAGCTCTCACTTTTTGGAACCAGCTGAAAGAACCACTCTCTCACGCTTTGCCCTTCTTATTCTCTTCCCTCCCTCCCTCACTCACTCACTCTCTGTGATGGTATAGGAGGGATGTTGCTGGTGTCTTTGTTCGCTTGGCAGTGGTTTAAAGTTAGTCAATCAGCTGGGATGATGGGCTGGGTTTATACTGCCAAATATCTGACCACCTCCCCTCGGGGCCTCTACCTCCCCTCCCTCAAATAGGATGATGTCAAATAGGTAGGACGGTCATCTCCAAGGTGACGACTTTGCCAGTAGTCACACATCTGCTGCTCAGAACACAATGTCGTCATGGGAGGACACACGCCAGGGTCAAAGGGAAAACCAATGCAACAAGGGCAGGGAAAGGGGGTACAGTGCCTGTGAAAGCCATTATGACGCTAAGCGATCAAAAAAAATCAAAATCAGAAAATCAAAACAGGCTAAAACAAGCCAGAAACATCATAAGAAAAACAACTGTTGAGAAGACCTCTGTAGCAGATGAAAAGAATGCTCACCATCATGTTGAAGAAAAACATCAGTCCTCCTCACCATGAACACTGCAGAAGGTAGGCATGGATATGTCTGCCACAACCATCCACAGAAGACCACAGCAAAATAACTAGAGACGGCACTGTAAGGTTCAAACAAATTAGCCTCAAAAACAGGTCGGCCTGGTTAATTTCCTATAACACACCCAAAACATTTTTGCTGAAAACGTAACCAAAGGAGCATGCACATTTCTGGAAAAAGTTATTTTGGACTGATAAAACAAAGACTAACTCTGAGTGATAGTGAATGCAGCCTGGGCTTGTATGGCTGCCACTGGAATTGGCTCACTTGTCTTCACTGATGAAAATCTGCAGATTTAAATCCAAGTCCCTCAACGGCTCAAAATACAATTTAAGGCCAAAACACTCAAATGGCTGCAGTAGAGGCCTGTTAGAGAGGCACTAAAGATGACACGAAGAACCTGGTTGGGTCAGTAGGCCGCAGACTTCAGGAAGTTATTGCATAAAATGAATATCAACAATCTATACTTTAACCTAAAGTAATTGTTTGATTTCAAATCAAAACTGTTGGTGTGCAGAGACAAAAAGGGGAAAATGCGTCACTGTCAATAATTACAGAGGGCACAGTATACTCACTTGCCAAGCATTACTTTCCATCCCACCTTTCCTGTGAGTGTACTGTGGCAGTCTCCCCATTCACACGGTGAGTTATAGTCTATCAGTGCCATCTGCTCCTTCGGCCCCCTGTGCCGTAACACCAGCTGGCACAACACACAAAGAAATGTTCAACGCATGAACACAGAGAGAAACCAACACCTATCTGAAACACAGGCCACCACGTAAAGGGTAGTCTTTAGAGAGTTGGTAAGGTATGGTTGTGGATGCATTTGTGAATTCACCAGGATTCTCTTGAAATAACCTACTCATAACCTGACAAACCGACATCTACAAATGTCTGACAATGTTCAGGTTTTAGATGGTCACACCCTTCCAACTTCAGGAAAACAGGGACCTGAGGAAGAAAACAGAGCAAGTAGACTACTTCTTAAAAATTGGATCAGACACGCTACAACCAGTCAAACTTTTTGCAGTCAGCAGGTTTTCGTTTCCTGATAGTGTTCACTTGTTCCAAACTCCCCTGACTAAATTCCAGGTCAAAAAAATACATAAGTGACTAGCCCCTTCATGCAATTACTGTAGCACAGGGCTATCAATGCAAGCAGACACCAACATCACTCAGATGTCACAGAAACAGAAGTAGAGTTTACCTGTGTGCCTTTAGTCATACTCCATCAAATAGTCTATTCAAACTGCCAATGCGAAATTAGAACCAAACTTTTTTCATCGGAAGCTAAGGTGTTTTTTTCCCTTTACATAACCCACGAAGACAGGAGTGCAGCGCACTTCTGTCATTTAAGAGAGGGAGCGAGTAGGAGGAAGAGTGGGCGAGAGAAGAGATTAGCTACAGAAGAGGGGAGGGGGTGAAGCAACAAAGAGTGGATATGTGAGTGAGGGAGGACAGTACCATTGGCATGGAGGTGTTTATGGCAATGGGGGAGAACTCCAAGACAGACTGATTACAGGAGAGGTGTAGACAGAGCACTTGTCAGAGGGACAAACACTGAGTCATGTGTGAAATAAAATGTTCCTTTTTCTTTTTTTAATTCACAAACATCTTTATCCAGGTATCCAGGGTGAACCTGTTCAACAAACTGAATGAGCACATTTGAAGCGAGACGGAGAGAACTGAGCAGAGTGAACGAGTAGGAAGGGCAATAGGAAGTGTCCAGCCAAGCTGTGACAGTCCACATACCTAAACACACACTTTCACTCGCCAAGGACGCATACAATCCAACACCACTACTAATGAGGGCATAAATCTGACCACACACACACACACACCACACCACACCAGGTTCATAAAAGGGATGAAGCAGGTTTTATTAAGTCATGGATCAGCAACATTGGTTACAAAAAGATATAATAGTGCCGACGGGCACAAAATTACAAATACAACATTGACAAAACGGGGGAACAGAGGCATCAGTGTCTGAGACGAGCCCGTCTAGATGTGCCGGCACGCAGAGATGTGCGGGAGATGGGTGTGGTCACCTTGGGCGTCTCACTCTCGGCCATGACAGCATCTGATTGGGTGGAAAAACATTCATTAGTAATAGGGTTACACTGGCGTGTTCATTTGACAAACGACAACAAAACAAATTACGTATACAAAGGGGGGGGAAGTGATCAAAACTAATTAAGGTAGTTAGAATGACATTGATGAAACGATATGTTGAATATGGGTATTTACCATGAGCATACATACATGACAAAACCAGTTTTAAAAAGGTGTGGCACATTAACACTTTTCCTCAAGGAAAATCTGCTATCGTGGAGAGAAATATACTCTTCCACTAGGCTACTAAAGAAATATACATCTTGTCTACTCAATCACTTCGGCAAAAAAGGATTTTACAAAATGAGAAAACACCCAAAACTATTTCATGACATTCTGGGCCTCCATGCACCAAACATCTACCAAAAGCATTACTCAGTTCAAGCATTAGCATTAATTTAACTGGAAAACAGTGTCCCAAAGAAACAGCCTGGTCTGTTCGGTGTGAATCCAAACCATCCCTCCCTACTGATCAGAGTACCCTTCGTTATCAATTGTTGCTGATGAAACCCAGAGGACAATGTCCACTTTTAGATACTTTTTAAATGTTTTGAGATGTAAAACTCTGAAAGGGGAAGTGGTGGTGCAGTGACGGGAGCCGCTGCCTTCATCCAACGCTGAATTAGAAAAACATTACAGAGCATGTCAACATAAGCATTGGCTCTGAAGCCAGCCTCCACACCAATCATTTCCTCGAAAACAGAGGGAAGTGTGAACGCACAAAGTGCCAAGCAGAAAGGGGGCACCCAGAAAGTTGACTTACCCTCTTCCTCCTCTTCATCACTGCTGAAGGTGACGACAGGTTTCTTAGAAGACTTGCGAGTTGGTTTGGGGGTCACAAAGCTATCATCATGGTGACTGGACACAGAAGGCTTGGCTTGACCTATGAGAGGAGGGAATTAAAATGGAGAAACATTAGCCACCAGATTCAAGCTAAATGCTACTCGTCTGATCAGGACAGCACTAAAGTCTCAAAATAAAACAACACTACATGGTCTTTATCTTCTCATGCTAGGCAGATAACCCTGAGCTGTTTTGGAAATCACAACAGAGAATAGCCAATCAGTCTTCTTATTTTCGCGTGCGACAGACCAAAATGACTGCTGGGGAGAAGCTACCCAGCATAAGATGACAAAGTAGAATTAACTAATTGGATATCAAACTTCACAACGAAGATGTGAAAATACAGCATGCAGTAATATAGACATTCCTGTTTTCTAAGCCATATCTGAAGCCACTGTCCTAACCAGAAGTGTGGCACTGTGATCTCAATTCTAATGAACCCACAACAAGCGGAAGGTTGGAGAAAAAGCGCACACTAGCTAAGCTACACTATGTTATTGGCAAAGAAAATGTATAATCAGGATGGAAAATGTAGAACAATCCAAGCGAGAAAGCGAGTGTGTGTGGACCTCTCCTGGCCCGGCCGCCCCGGGCCTTGTTGGGTAGTGGTGTATGTGTGGGGGTGTTCTGGCTGGGTCCTGTCCCCTCAGGCCGGTTCTCCTCCTCCATTTCAGGGCTTTCTACGTTCTCAAGCCCCCGGGTGTGCACTGCCGTCAGACGCTTCTCAAACTCCTCCACCTGGGCCTGGGGAGACACACGTATATCAACAAGTAGCAGAATAAAACCAAACTAAAAAGGGCACGAGTACTCATTCACAAGGGAAGAAATGTGAAATCCGGACCAACCGTTATGAGAAAGAACGACAGGCCGTTTTATGCAGCCGTGAGAAATAAAGGTGACCAAAATCATTGTCAGTACCTTGAGCTGTGGTTTGGCTCCACGGCGCAGCTTAGCGGTGATGGACAGGAGAGGCTGGTAGACCCCCGTCTCTGTCAGCTTGTCACTGTAACACTCCCAACACTCCTGCAGTCTCTTCAGCCCTCGCTCACACATGGACAGGAGAGACAGAGACACAGCCAGGTCACACCACTGACGCTCAGTCCTGGACAGAACAGAGGTGGGGGCGGAGGAAGACAGGAAATTGGATTAATTACACAGAACAAATAGTATTTTAAGGACAGAGGAAGTCTTTGACCTGGCATTTAGAGAAATCATATTTTCCACCCATGCCTGTTTTGTGTGTCTGTCCTAATCCAAAATGACCTTTCTGTAAGCTCCGAATGATGAGTCAGAAAGACAGTTAGTCTTGATGATCAGACGACCCAGGTCTGAAGACTGAGACAGGCACTAATGCCAGCCGTCATTACAAAACAATGGCCTTGGAGAAAGGAACGTGAGGAGACGAGGAAGATGCTCACTTGGCTGTTCTGAAGCGCTGACACAACTTCTCCACCAGGGACTCAGTCTGCCGCTCCTTAGTGATGTAGGAAAACAGCTGCCTGAAAACAGAAACAGCCAGAGGACGTCTCACGCCTGACAAGTCATCCACAAGGTGTGTGAAGCCTGGGAGAAAACATTTTAGCGGGCAACACACACAGGTTAAGTAGCAGATTATCAAAGATGCCAGAACGTATGGCTCGTTCAAAGAAACAGGACAGTGATTCTCTGGCAGACACTAAACCTTCAAACAGACCATAACAGAAATGCATAATGAAAGCAGAAGCGCTACTAACTTCATGATGGTGTAGAAGTCCTGCTCATTCATTCCTCTCTCTGGGTCTGACAATCTGCTGATGATGTCTGGCAGCAGGTTGTAAATGGCATTGTCCTTTGAGAGGGAAAGGGACACTGTGTTTGACCACATCGATGAAAGCCAGCTCCACTGTCTATGGTCTGGTCCGCATTACAACGCCACTCCAGTTCAATGGGGGAAATAACAATGCAGGACTGTACCTTGGAGGCGAGCTCGTTGAAGAAGTTGAGTGCGAGGTTGGCGATGTGTGTCTGGGGGTCGATGAGCAGCACAGCCACCTCGCTGACATGACCTTTGACCTTCAACACATCCTTCAGGACCAGTTGGGTGAGAACAGTTACAGCAGTCTGCCTCACAGAAGGGTTCTCATCACTCAGCCTGAGCAGGACAGGGGTTCATGTTATTAGATGAGACAGTTTGATTTGAATGGTATGCAGGTAGGAATTGGCTCCACCCAGGGATGTCAGGTGAGTGAAGGCCAGCCAATAAATAACATGAGCCAGATTATTAGTCCAGGTGAAAATACAACCAGCAGTAAGATGGGCCTCCGGAAGCTTAGATTCCAATTCTGGCGACTGGCATAGTACAAAATCCTCAGCCCTCTACTAATACAATGCAGTTATTTCAAATATTTGTGTGGGAGAATCGAACAATGGCTACTGTGACTCCCAGACTACCATCAACCTAACCAACAGAACAGGGTTTTTCCTGGCTCAAAATTAGGCAAAGGTGGTAGCCCAACCTCCACTACCCCGCGCTCCACCGGCCACCCCTCTGTGATATAATTTATATAATATCTGGATGCACAATTGAAAAAGAAAACCATTATAGTGTTAAATCTGCCCTGTTGTCCATGTCCACTTGTGCAGCTAATGCACACTACAATGTCCTCTCAAACAGCAACCAAACTACAAGTAATATATTTATTCTTTACATAAACGTTACATTTGAATTTATTTATTTATCTCCTCTGCCTGTCCAGGACTCGTCGACATTTTATTGGATTTTAAGTGCATCCGGCCTATAGTTTCCGCTTGGCTATTTTCCTAAGCCTCCAAACATATTGCCTCCACAATGCTTCTAACATACAGAGCATATAATTCCCTCTTCATCGTCACCCGAAAACATTTTGCCATTGAGCAGCAAAACTATCACAAAAAATATGAAATCACTCAAGCTTTAAAATTATCAGTCAGTATTATTGCTGTCTATTTTCGTTGTTGTACTATGTTCTTGTTAATTTGACTTAAACACTAGACTACACAGCATTAAAAACACATCAGAGCTGTATATATTACACCCTTATGTTGTTTCTTTCTCCATCCTTGCCTTGACGCCAGATCGTTTATCTCCCTCTCTCAACTTCCTTCAGCAGTACTTGGCAATGCTGCTTGCACTGATCCAGCGTCTTGACGTTCGTATACACTGACCAGCCATAACATTATGACCACCTACCTAATACTGTGTAGGTCCCCCTATTGCTGTCAAAACAGTCTGACCCGTCGAGGCATGGACTCCACTAGACCTCTGAAGGTGTGCTGTGGTATCTGGCACCAAGACGTTAGCAGCAGATCCTTTAAAGTCCTATAAGTCGCGAGGTGGATCAGAACTGTTTGTCCAGCACATCCCACAGATGCTCGATTGGATTGAGATCTGGGGAATTTGGAGGCCAAGTCAGCACCCTGAACTCGTTGTGTTCCTTCAAACCATTCCTGAAGAATTTTTGCTTTGTGGCAGGGTGCATTATCCTGCTGAAAGAGGCCAATGCCAACAGGGAATACAGTTGCCATGAAAGGGTGCACATGGTCTGCAACAATGCGCAGGTGGGTGATACGTGTTAAAGTAACATCCACATGAATGGCAGGACCCAAGGTTTCCCAGCAGAACATTGCCCAAAGCGTCACACTGCCTCCTTCCCATAGTGCATCCTGATGCCATGTGTTCTCCAGGTAAGACTTTCCTTGGACCACTTTTGATGGGTACTGACCACTGCAGACTGGGAACACCCCACAAGGGCTGCAGTTTTGCAGATGCTCTGTCCCAGTCGTCAGGTCATCACAATTTGACCCTGGTCAAAGTCGCTCAGATCCTTACGCTTGGCCATTTTTCCTGCTTCTAACATCAACTTTGAGGACAGAATGTTCACTTGTGCTGCCTAATATATCCAACCCACTTACAAGTGTTATGATAACGAGATTATCAGTGTTAATCACTTCACCAGTCAGTGGTCATAATGTTATGGCAGATCGGTGCATTTATATTGTTAGTAATCTTATGTTAATTGTTTACTTTTACATAGTACATTGCATATACAATGTCATTGACAGTAACCTACAGGTGATCGCAAAAAACTACAATATCATGGAAAAGTTAATTTTTTCCTATAATTCAAATAAAGTGACACCTTCATATATTCTATATTCATCACACAAAGTGAAACATTTCAAGCCTTTTTTGCTTCAATCTTGACAATTATGGCTTACAGCTTATGGAAATAAAAAATCCGGTGTCTCAAAATATTAGAACAAAAACAATTTATAATACAGCAATGTTGACCTGAGAAGACACATTGATTTTTCTATACAACCCTCTGTAAATCGACCCGCCCAAGCCCATTAAAAATAGCCCAATTGCGGCAGAAACCCATCCACCTGGCAACACTGCCAAAATGAAAGAAAGTTTCCTCATACGGTCACATTCACAGTATCTTGCTGGTAGGCTATTTCGCGTATGAGCGCAAATTATGTTATACCACACCAACACACAGTCTGTGAGAGCCTTTGATTTTTATATGCAGGAAAATCTTTGCAGAATTCACAACAGAAAGAGATGTGATTTGAGGGCTGCTGTAAAGAACTGCACAAATACCTATTATTTTCCCTAATGTAAAGACAGTATTACATTAATTTTTTTGGCCTTTCATGATCAGGGCGCATGGCACAAATCTTTAATTATGATGTTCTGACCCCCCAACCAGCCTGTCCTTACACTGCCCCGGGGCTTAATGCAGTAGCCTGCCCACAAGTCACTAAGAGGAACTAGGTCTGTGCCTTATTGTAATTAGAGTGGAATTAATGTCTTAGTACCCTTATCAGGCCTCTTCCAGGGAGGGCTGTCTGTGACTCAACACCACAGAGGGGTGTGTGTGTGTGTGTGTGTGTGTGTGTGTGACAATTACCGAATGCCATGAATCCCTTATTAGTAAAAACCTGTAGATTAGTGTTCATAGCAAAAAATAAAAGTCTATTCATCTGAAAGACCTCAAAACATAATAGCCAAGCATAATAATTAACGCTTTACAAAGACAAAAACAGAACTGTTGGCATGAAAGAAGACAGAACAAATTGTAATTAAATGTATTTCAATCAGGGAGGGGGTATGTATCCCTCAATGTGTGGGAACAACCAGCAATCATCATTAAGCTTTTTACAATGAAATCCCAATGAAATCCCTGAAATACCACAGAGACCTACAGCATCACCTGAAATGATCCATCTTCCTATTATTATAATTATACTGTAAGTACTGGACAATCAGAATTCAGGGGAAGGAAAATAGTCATAATTAAAGATCTACATCTTACATTTAAATTCTCTTTTCAGTTTAAAACCTCTTGAGAGATCAAACCAAGGTTTTGCCGCGGTCCTGGAGATCGGAATACTGAAAGGCACAGTAAACTGTGCTAAGTTGCTATAGCAACAGCATAGGCCAGAATGCCAGAGAAGGACATGATAGCATTAGTGAATACAACGTTGCTGTGATTTTCAATCAACTGGTTCAGTAGACTGCAGCGACCACAGGACAACATCAGCAGCGACACACAGATGGACAGGACTGGGGCGCCCAACCAGGCTCATCTAATTGCCTGCCACACACTCACTGTGCCCAAAACAGCTGAGATCAGCTTTGTTTCTTTAATATTATTACAAACCGATCAATTTCAAATAGCTGGTGAATGCCATTGATTTGTTGACGGGGCGAACAATGAAGAAAATATAAGAGTAATAGTTGCAGACAACAGCAGCATTAAGTGAGCCAAGGTGTGTTACCTGACAGAGGCTCTGGGTCCACGTGTGAGGAAGAGTGTTATGCATCTGACAACCTTGAATCATGTTCACAAGTACCACTTCACCCCATGATGATGTGCATGTAACACCCACACACCGTTCAAATCATAGGCAAATAAATGCCTTTCAACCAGATAATCATGTTGACAGGCAGTCTAGTAGGAAATGTAGGCTACACATCAGTACTAGGGCAATCGGCCGCTCGGGAAACTTTAAAGTAGAATTCTCAACTTTGTTCCATAACTTGAAAGAAGTCTTATGGGCCAAGAGAAACGGTAAAGCATGATTTGGTTCTACAAACCAAATCAAATCACACTTCTATGGAAAAAGTGCACTTCAAGTGCACTGCTCACGTCAGCAAATGAAATCTGTGTAGAAAATAGTTTCTCATGAATTCAGCAATCACAATCCAAATCAAAATGAGGTTAAGGTGAGCAGCAGGTTGTCGGGGGTGATACTGGGATAGGTTAGCTAATGTAATTACATGTACAAGTGCACGTTATTTTCATGTGGTCTATCTGCTAAGTCTAATTTTATTTAGTGAGTAATATAATTCTCTCATACTTGTCCTGTCTGAATCAACATCCTTTTGTTTTCAGAGAGCTGGTAAATTGAGCAAGAAAGCAATAATGGATCGGGACCAATAAATGTTGTCAAACTTATTAAAACATTCACTGTCAAGCGACTGAGGTGATGAAAGTGTAACATGCTCACTTATCTTTAGGCCTTGTTTAGACACATTCATGTAGGCTCCATAATGTGGCCTATAAAGTATGTCCAAAAAAATCCAGTTTGGCATTGGATGGACCAGTGGACCAAGCCCCACACACTGCAGTGTGCGTGCAGCCTACGGCCCTTTCAGCAAAAAACTGTCTCCTGTCTAAATAACACTAACGATAACTGATAAGTGGAAGGTCAAGTTGCTGTGGGCACCTGATTCCAGCCCTCAACCCTCTCACCTTACATGGCGGAACATGCCCAAGTCTCAGGTTTTAATCGCTCTCCTAATGTAAAAAGGCCCCGTCAGTCTGTAAAGTTGCATCTCAGTGACTTGTGACCCAGCCATCTTCGGCGTGAGTAATTCTCAGTCATAGAACAATAACTCCAGAAACTTGCTAGCAGCTGAGAGTGGTAACAACGGTGTCAAACACTCCTGTCACAACTTGGAATCACTTAGAGATGAGTTTGGCTCTTGGTTTTGTATGGTTGACATCTTTCCTGACAATGACCCGATCACTGACAGTTATCACTCTCAGCAACACATTACCAATCTTCCATTTCTAGCTACAATACAAGCTGCGCAGTCTTCATTAGAAGTGATCAATCGACAGACTGAATAGTGGAGGGAAATTGATTGTACATAAAGAACTTTAGACTACATAACATATTTGTCTTGTGATGTTTTCTTGAACTCCTAATAACTTGTAGACACAGTGCTAGCTTGATATTCACACATTTTCCTATTAAGACCGAGGGCTTTGATCTGTCCGGTTTCAGGGAGAACGCCCCTCTCCCATACAGCAAACATAATACAAGACTAATAGAAAGTGGTTAACTCATCACACGTACAAATGGCACGTAGAAATGCCCGTAATTAACCATATATGGTCAGAACAACTCCTCAAAGCTTGAGAGAAAAAAATTATGAAGCTTGAAATAACGTCTATCCCAAAAATCGAAGAATGACTGTCATTGTGTTTGAGCAGAATGAATGGGTCATGCGCGCACCACCTGTGGCCTTCAGATTCATCTTTACCTGCATATATAGCAGAAGGCTGTTGTATTCACATACTATTCCTGTGATGTTGCATTTATGTAGATCTGGGGTCATAGACTGCCTATTCCTCTGATCAATATAGGAACCCATAAATGGCAAATAAACTAACTCCACTCGACTCCATCCTGTTGAGTGACAGTGTAAGGGAAGTGTATGAACTTTTCAGCTGGCTAATCCTGGGTGAGATGTTAGACTGGCATCTCACCCAGAATTACATTTATCTTATTTTTGCATCTCTAAAACAGGATGGCGACAAAATGATCTGTCAAGATACTGCTTTCTGCAAATAGGTAATGTCTGTCTCTAACAATGCGTTCACTGAAAGGCAGTATATGGTAAATCTTACATTGGAGAATCAGCGTCCCATTCAATTACCAATTTTCTCAGCCTGTTATAAAAACTGAACTATGGTTTTACATGAGCCTAGTATAATTATATAAACAATTACTACTTCATGGATTCACATCATTACAAATGAACTGAAGTGGTCAATTTACATGAAATGTTGCTTGAAAGGTGCAATGGGAAAACATTTTGTTTAGATAAAATTTTTAAAAAATGTACACGTCAAATATATACATTCCACATCACCTAGTCTATGTTTCAGAAACAGTTCCCTGACAGCACGTTTGACGAGGCCCAGGTCTCGGCATGCATTACCTGGTGTAAAGGTTCTGGGTCCAGGGCTCCAGGATGTTGGGGAAACGGACAGTGAGGTCTCCTAGGGCAATGATGGCATTGGCCCTAACGATGGGTAGAGAGGAACGTTCCAGCACCGTGAACAACAGACGGATGTGCTCCTCACACACTGACGGACTGACAGGAGAGAGGGAGCAGCGGTTAGAACACAAAAAGAGAGGGCTGAGAACCAGACAGAAAGGCAAACCATTAGTATAAAAAGGTCCTCAGACCTGATCATCATGAACTGGGAGAGGGCGAGGCAGGCAGCAGCGGTAAGCTGGGGGTGGGAGTAACGTCCGGGGGAACTACACACCCTCACCAGCAGGGGCAGGAAGGAGCACAACAGGTTCTCCTCTACAAGAGAGAGGATATTGTCAAGGCAATAATATATATTTTTTTTAAATACAGGAAAATTAAGAGTTAGGCTTCTCTTACCAGCCAGCAACTCTGTCTCACAAATCTTCCTGATAAGTTCGGCCTCCGTATCGTCAGCAGAAGCTCCCATCAACCCAAGTTCCTCCTCCACAGAACTTTCATTGGCTGCTAGCTGCGAGTGTGAGAGAGTGTGAAAGAGTGTGAGAGAGAGAGAATCATATATTAAAAACAATGTCTTCCAGTTCCATGGAAAACATTTGTCCCGTCTGTGGCGAGGATCGAACACCGGTCGCCTACATGGTTTACGCGGTCCTGCAAAAAAGCAACAAGCATCAAACAGACATTTATACAAAAAAAAAAATCAGCACCATTCTTCTACTGTAGGCTTTCCATCATGTCTCAATGGACGTTTCAGACTAGTTGACAGACCTTGGCCTTACTGGAGGGGCCCTTTGCCTTCTCCTCCCTCTCCTCTGTCTCTCCTCTCCTTCTCCGAAGCTCAGAGCTGACGCTGCGCTCCAGATGGGACACCTGCCAGAACGCCACGCAGCCACACAGAGACAGCAGCTGGGCCAGGGACAAGCAGCTTACTGCCGGGACTGGAGGTAGGGACACACAGATCATCTCACTAATAATAACCACACTGTTCACATGATAATACGTGTCAACAAGCCCAGACCACTGGAGTTCACCCGCTCACACTACTTTGAAGTAGTTGGACCAGACTATTGCCTTAATGCCCACAGTCTCTCACCCTGTTCTCCCTGGTCTTCAGGGTCCTGAGACCCAGTTTGGCCTACATCCTTGTTGGTTAACATCACTCCACCCTCTGCAATCTGGTCCAATAGCAGGCGAGAGCAGCGCTGGAGGAGGCAGGAGCAGAGCTGGTCCGGGGATTCGGCCAGGAAGTAAATCAGACGGACAGCCTGCTCCATGAAGCTCTGCCAATGAGGGTCCTCCATCACCACACCTGAGGCAGAATTAGAAAGTCAGTCATTGGAGGGCAACAGTAGAAGGCATTTATGGGTGTTATGGACACATTCGTGTCTGTACCTTCGGCGATGGCCTGCGTGAGGCAGGTGAAAAGCTGGTGGTCCTGAGGTAACCGGAATGGTGCTCCTTTGGCTTGCTGGGAGGATAGATAATTTACCTCAATTACTTCAAAACATTCAAACAAAACAATAAAAAAAGACAACCGCAAAGGATCTATGTCTTACCCTGATGTGGTCGGTGATGTTACAGACGGTGATGACAGAATCTCTGGCCAGTAGAAAGTCTTCAGTCACCCTCTCTGCCAGAGCCACGGAACACAGCGTGTCCAGGTTACTGAGGACCACTTCCCTCTCCGCTCTGCACAAAAAGACACAAATACATCACTCTACACGATCACAAACTATAATACACTGACTGGCACTAACTGAATAATACGCCATATTCCTCATCCATTGTATGACCACGCAGAGCCAGACAGACATCCCCCACCAAAGTTTGGCAGCAGACATTGACGGCTGAAGGAACCCTTCGGCTTGCTCCAAACAAATACTCGCTCAAATGTAGAAAATCAGGTGAGAGATGACTCAAACCATATTGCTTTTAACCATTGCTCAGGAGTACCAGTTTTCTGCTCCTTACACAAAGTTCTAAGTCTTTGCGAGTCGGCCTTGGATACAAACTGTTTCCAAATGGCAGCCCAAAAGATTTGTGAAGCTTATGGCGCACAGTTTTGGTTGAGACTGGGCCACAGAGGAGCTGATTTAATCTGGCGGCCTTATGAGGCACAGTTTTGGTTGAGACTGGGTCACAGAGGAGCTGATTTAATCTGGCGGCCTTGAGGCACAGTTTTGGTTGAGACTGGGTCACAGAGGCACTGATTTAATCTGGTGGCCTTGAGGCGATAGATATGGAGCATTGCCCAACGATCCGACTATTTGGCCTCTTTGGAACTCTTAGTTCCCTCATGTTGCTTTGAAAACTCAAATATCAAAGTGATAATTTGTCAGACCAGTTATAGCTGACATTTCCTGCTGATTGGGACCTCCGCAGCGGTGTTTGCAATTGTGATCGAGTTACCTCAAAAGTTACAGTCCTTTTCCAAGTAGCGTTTCAGTTATTTTGTCCACCCCTGTAATAATCTTAGGAACGTGTGCCTTCCATGTCTTTCCAGAACACTGTAGACAGGAATAAGCAGTAAATGAGGCTGGTGGAAAAAGAACAATGGAAATGTTCTTTTCTACATAATTACTGCTTGATGAGCTTTATTAATGTTTTCCTGAGCTTCCCAAACCTTTTATGTATTTAAGATAAAAATAATATTAAACCGTCTGAAACAATTTCAAAGACCCATAGCTTCAATTAAAGTAATCATTAGTTGTTGAATTCATAACTTTGCACATACAGGGGTTCCCAAAAATATTTACATTAAAATGCACACACCAAAACCGGTTCAGGCATCAGATTTATAGTGGCTCTTATAAGCATTCATTCTCATCTTGGCTCTACGCTCAGCACACACACAGTCCCAGTACAATCTGAAGGGTAATATGTGTAGGAGAGAGGGCTAGTGGAGGTGGTTAGGGGAAGCAAGGGGAGGATTAAACAGGTTATGAATTCTGCCAGGGTGGAGAGTGGAGCCATGGTAGAGTACAGTGTGGGTGGGAAGATAGTCCCCGTTCTAGCATCCCTCCAGCAATGGCAATGGGTGTTTAAAATGAGAATTCTTCATTGAGAAACCCTGGCACATAGCCCAGACTTATGTGGTCGTGACGTACACTGTGTGGAAGTCAGGGTATTCTGCGGTGTTCCTATTCACTGACTAATGAAGGATTAGTGAGGAAATGACCCAATGCGAGACTGCAGAGACAAAGATAAGCACCAAGAAGGTAGGAGCTGCCAAAGCAAACCTAGAAACTGTTTACCTTAGGACAATGAGGGTACATTATCATTGGGAGGTTAATCCTATCAATCCCAGAACCCAAGCCAAAAAAATATAAACTGGCTCACTCTGAAGGTTGGGAGATACAGCCAGAAAGTCATATCTTCATTTTATATTCATTTTTGTTAAATAAGCCATTTTCCTCCCCAAAGAAATTAGCATTCGACTAGTGACCGAAATGTTGCTGGATTGCCTCCCAAGCCAGTCAGGTGAAAAACCATTCATCATGCTGCCTTTAAACAAGACAGGTAACCCAAATTTCCCCAGTAAGTTTCTCGCGCAACTAAAACATACTTTAGATGATACTATAACACAATAATACGAACCATGCATTACATCACTAATAAACAAAGTGTAGCAGGCCTTTTTGAAAATGAATATAGATCTCATGAAGGAACCCTAGAACACCCACAGCTACTACAGTAGCCAGTTTATGAAATAGTCACTTCAAATTTGACAACTGAAAAACAATGAAAATAGGCTGTGTAAACAGTTAACGGAAAACAAGCAAAAAAACCAACAAAAAAAAGACCGGTGTTGTAACTAAGCTTCCCCAAAAATCCTTAAATCAAACCAAATTAAATCTTTCAACTTTAAGGGCATTTCAGTCTTAAGGAACTAGAGGCCTTCCAAGGCATCCTGTTTTACGGGGTATGAAAATGAGTACTCACATGTAAACCCATGTGCCATCCATCACCATGAAGACAGGCACATAATTAAGAAAAGGTCCTTCTGAGCATCATCAGGCAGTGGTACAGACGAATACCATATACCACTAACCACTATTAAGGCAGCCAGTAATAGGTTCAAAAGCAGTGGAAAAGTGAAAAAACCTGCCTGGTAGAGGACAGTGCATCTTGCCCAAATGCTAATGAAGATGTTGGGGAGAGGTGGGCAAATAAAGGAAGGACCCAGGAACACAGTCGGAAAGTTAAACTTGGCAAATCTACAATTAAAAACCATCTTCATGCCAATAGCCCATTTGGAAAGGTTGCCAGAGCAACTAAGATAAGTGTCTGGGGTTTGTTGTACAACATTGTTGCTGAGATTGGAACATGGTGCTATGGTCATATTAAATTAAAATAAAGCTCATTGGCCACACAGCCTAGTATGTGGAAAATAACTGAATTAAGGCAGTGCAATTTCCAAGTTATGGGGTTGTTTTGATTCCACTGATCCTTATGCCCTAAAGGTCAAGAGCATCAGGAACTTTACAAAGTAAAAAAGTATTATCTTCTATCCAATAAATATTAGAGAATAGCCAATTGCGTTAGAACCATGGCAGATATGCATCAGACCCAAACATATACAATACATAAAAGGCTGCTTCATAGCCACACAAACCAGCCACATTGTTTTACTTGCCAGACATTAAGCAACAATGCTTCCCCAGAATTTTCTGTTGCAGCGTGGCCCTGTCTAATACATTGTATATAATATACAGCGGAGTACGTTCTATAACGACACCACTAACTTAAAATGCTGAGTATAGAGAGGCATCAGTGGTAAAAGAAATGTACACCTCCAAATTTCTCATTTATTGGTTAAATAGGTTGTTGTGACTGAGCATGCATTACCTGGCCCATGCACACACAGGTATATGAATGCACAAGATATTACTTAGAAATATTTCCCAACAAAATCAATGGCACCGTCCAATGTGTCTATTCTTAAACTAAATTTGACAATGAGATTAATGTACTATTTGCAATTCAGTAATGAGAGAATTGGTCAGGGGTTTTAACACTTTCAAGGCATTGCATGGGCAGGAACAGTGGAATTGTAAAAAGTGTCAGGATTTTTTTTGTTTTTTTAACACTACCTGTTGCCAGAAAGGAAAATAAATTGGCTGTAATCAAATAAAATGAAAACGACTTCAACTGCCAAAATACAATTGACACAATCAAAACTAATTGGAACTGGGAACTCTGAAACGGCTGACCTCTAACTTCAGCTCTGTCCTGACAACTGGGATCAAAGAAAAATAATCTGGAATTTGGCAACGTCCTATTTACGTTCCAGCGTCACTGACATTTGACCATTATGGAGTATGCAGTAGTCTTGACACTTATCCACTTTGGTGGGCAGTAGAGCAAGTCCCCTACTTACCGATGACCTTGCTCCTTGCTCAACAGGCCCATCATTGAGCACCCATTGCAGGTGAGGTAAGCTTTATTTCCATGTAATAAATATTAATATGCATACTGGCAGTGGAGGCACAGGCTGCCGAACCATCATGGACATTCAGATGAGCCGCACTTAATGTTTTCAAAGTGCACACTACCCCCGCTATTCTGAAGAGAAAATTACTTTTCAGTGTGGCTATAGGACAGTAGTATAAGAGACCCACGGATGGAGGGAAAATCTAGACCAAGCTAAGAGGTCTGTAGCACAAACAATGTTTTAAAGGGGTTTAATACACCAGTGCCTTCCTGGGATTCAGAGGTTTAAGTTCAAAACTGAACTTTGTTTAAAACCAAGTTAACGAAGAAACCCTCAGATTACCAAAGAAGAGCGCTCATAGCCAACTGAATATTGAAGAGAGCCGGTTTCTCCTTGTCTCACACATACAGACACACAAACAAACATCAGTCACACTGTCAGCACCCTCCCACAACTCTCCCGTTTTCCTTTAGCAGGAGAAACATGTGGGTGGGGCCGGGTCACTGTAGGCCAGCCCTTACAGCAAAGTAGCCAATCTCCACTACACTGCCAAGATTACCAGCCAATCGAAACAAGGGAGATCCCAAACTACTCCTTCAGTTGGCTCGCATTCGCCTTGGTCTCATCATTGGGCAACAGGTCAAAGGGGAAAGAGTAGGTAGAAGAGGGACAAATGTGCCAGTGTGCATCTTACCGTGCAGCCATACCCAGTAACAGCACAGCGGCCCGTCGGTGCAGGCTGGAAGTCTCTCGTTTGCCAGTGAACCTCTCCCACAGAACCTGAACCACTGTGGACTGAAGGCTGCTGCCACCGCCAAAGAATTCCTGGACCTGGAGGACAGAGAAAAGAGTGAAGGGGACAAGAGCAAGGGGTTAATACAATTGCCACAGGAGGGACAAAAAATAATCAGTAAAGACGAGCTAACTCACTCACTGGGGAGTGGGCCTGAAAAAGGCAATACACTTACTATCTCCTCCAGACACTGGATGGTCCCCAAAGAGGCATCCACCATCAGTTCAGACAGACTATCCACCAGAGTCTGAGCTTTAGCCCTGAGGAAGAGCAAGACTTAATCACCACAGAGATCTCAATCACAAAGCGTAGTAATCAGAGCTGGAGGAAGTGGAGTCTAACAAGATTCTAAGGTCAACTGAGCAACAGCAGAACACTGAAGACAGATTACAGCTCTTCCAGGAATAGCCGAGGTGCTGGACAGACCAACTGCAGATTTCTGGTTCCAGAAGATGGTCCCAATTCGTTTCAATACCACAACGCTACTAGAACATCATTGTCATTTAACATGGAAAGACAACCATTTCAAAGCACTGAGCAGGTTTAGAGCTGTGAAGCGGTGTGTACCTGGTGCTGTCTCCCTGGGGGTTGAGATAGAGACGTCTGTAGGCCTGCACCACAGCATCTTTAATGGTAGCATCAGTAGACCAGACCAGAGGCAGCATCTTCCTCACACCAGTCAGAGAGTTAGCCACACTGAACTCACATACAGTCACACAGAACTGCACGGCCTCCTGGACAACTGAGACAGTGAGACATAAAGCAGCAGACATCACAGTCCAGTTTCCAGGCATGGAGACAATGGGAGCAGAGGTCAAACACAGACAAAAGAAGCCCATTTATGTAGGTAAGTGTAGGGTTACACAATTAACATGCAACATCACCAAAAAAAAACCAAAACGAGACAGGTGTCACACAAGCATGCATCATCCGTCCGTGATCAGTTTTTTGTACTTGGCCTTAAAACTTGGACTAATCCCTTAACTGTTTGCAAAGACACACAGAAGGGGCTGCCACAGACTGTTCTATATAGGCCACCTAGAATGTTAAACCAAGACTTATTTTGCATCTCTTTAACTGAGACTTCTTGGCGATTTACATTGTTTTGTTCAAATTCTTGTTTTTTCGAAGTTAGCTTGAGTTCGAATGCAACTGCTAGCGAAGCGGTTTCAAGCAGGCAAGTGGCACTAAGATTGTTACACAAACAGCATGGTTACTAAGAAATTCAGCTTCAGTGCCTGCCAACATACTTGAATTCGGAGACAATATCGCTCAAGTTTAGAAAGTTTTCTGACTAAAAGGCAAAGGTGCAAATTGCAGCAAAAGCCATCCCCTTAAATGAGTATATAGAAAAAAATCAAGGATGATCAATGGAAACAGAATGCAACTGAACTTTAATCTACCTTTAAACAACTGCAAAATTGCCTAAACCTGTTTTTGCTTGGTCACTGAGGAAGCGTGTAGGTCGATACGAATAAATATTTTTAGAAAAAGCCTGGGATATAAAATTTTTAAAAAGTGAATGGATCTGAACTTTCCAAATGTACTGCATGACTACAATGTTTTAGATACAAGCTGTATCTTAAAACTGGTGACAAGGTGTTACATGTTTCAAAAGCACTTTTAACCATAACTCTTTATTCAGTAAGCACATTCCATGGGATGATATTTCTATTACTCACATTTTAGAAGTGAGGTTATTTACACACAAAATTTAATAATGTAGTTGGCCAAAATCAAAAATCCATGTTTTATCCAAATGGTGCAGTCCTAGGTAAAGATGTGTACCTGAGGTTGTTTTCCAGTAAAGCATGCTGTTGATGACAGCAATGGCTGCCTCCACCTGCAGGGCAAAGCTTTCAGTGTCTCTCAGATACTGCACCAGCATCTCCTGTTTCTTCAGCTCACTATCCTCCACCCCATCCTTTCCCCCACCCTCCACTCCCTCTTTCTGGGGGGTGGGAGGAAGGTCCTCTCGGATTTCAGAGACGTCCTGGTCAGGACCTGCAGAGAAAAGGGGACACATTGGTCCAGAAGAGATCAGATTAGAAAATGTCTTCTTAGCAGTGTCTCCACCAGTGTAGCCATTGAGATCAGACATTAGCGCCAGTCCATATGATTCAAATAAACACTAACATAAAATTAAGAGCAAAAGTTGATTTAAAGCGTGTGTCCCAGCTAAGTTGGAGAAAAGTTCTCTGAACACTTATGGTTAGGGTAATTCACCAGAAGAAAACATTATCATGCACTTAGCCACTGTCATAAAAATACACCACCTACATGGTTTAAAGCTTCTGGCTTGAACAAGTAAATAAAAAATTGGCTTTGATAAAATAGAGATCTGCCAACCGATGTGTCAGTGGTGAGGAAACAACGTTGTAGGGCCATCAACCTATCCAAACATCATGGATTTAAAAAAAAAAAAAAAAAAAAATACTCATTCATAGAAGGGAGGTGCATGCTGTGTGCACAGTAGGAAAAACTGTTCAGCAACACAGCAATTTAAAAGGACTGTAGTTAGACATTGTTTACAAGCCACAAACTGTATAAAAATATTAACATGAACAATTATAAAACGTTACTGTTAAAATAAACATTTGAAAAATAAAAAAAACCAAGCCATGTTATTTCTTTCCCATACCGTTGCTCTGGAGAACAACAAATTTAAGGAAAAACCAATATGAAGTGTCTCAGAAAGGTGTTGGGCTACCACAGGCAACCAAAATTCAATACACTGTGGCATAGACTATACAAGTAACTGGGCGCTACTGGGGGGATGGGAACACCATTCTAACAAAAGATATTCCCTCATTTGGTGTTTTGATGGCGCTGTCTAACACAGTCGAAAATAACCCAGTGGAACTCCTATGGGACAACATCCTGTGACTTCGAAGGCAATAGCAGATCATTCACATTTTCATGCACATCAAACTATTGTGACCCCTCATGCCCTGTGGACAGGGGCATTGTCATCCTGGACAAGACCCAAAAACAAACCCTCTTTCAAAGTCATTTAGATCCTTTCTTCCTGCCGCCTGGATCCACACATGGAGGTCAACGGGGCTTGCTCATTATTGTATACATGCCACAGAGCATGATAGGATGTTAATGTCTTAATTGTATCATGCAGCATGCCTGTATGGAAGCATCTGCATTCAGTGGGTTCCTCCAAACATTTATTCAGGTGTTTCCCTTTGTCACCTGTCACCATTTTAAAGCTAGGTATCCTCTAGTAGCATACATGAGCTTATATAACGGAGATGACTGTTTTTATGGTTCCCAACCCTTTTTCAGTTACTGTACCACCAACAGAATTTTGCTCTCGTCTGAGTACCCGCAATGTACCCCCGCATGTTCATTTGACTAGTAAGCCTATGGTGTCATGAGTGTTCTCAAGTACCCCCTGTGGATAAGCAAAGTACCCCCAGGGGTCCTAGGACCCCATTTTGGGAAACCACTGTTTACATAATAGGTCCATTTAGCCGTCTTATGAAGTGTTTAGTTATTTCATCTAAATCTGGATAAAGCATTTGCAACATTTGGCAGTGTATAAAGTACACACTACTGTAAGTCTGGATCAGTGAAAACTTCAATAGCAGCAATAGGACAATCATTTACATGCAACTGTAGAACTATTAATTTAAAAAATGCAACAATTAGCAGTCTATATGTTATAAAAACATCAGTTACAGCACATGATCTGAAGATGGTTTAACTTAGACCTGACACTAGGGGCAATAATGAGCAGATTCAGAGTTAAATAGTGCGATTGTTTGCCATGGTGTTGCAGTAGGAGACGTTAGAAAGACCACTGACCATGACTTGAAAAGTTGCAAGTTCAACTCTATGGAAGGTCAAATAAGAATTCAACAGTAATCGATTTACATACACTAGGTTACATACTGCCCTGAGACCAGGCTGGATTCATGTGATAGGATACCTTTAAAGAGCAAGGCCAGGGTATCCATGACCATCTCAGGGGTGAGAGAGGTCAGAGAGGAGAACATCTCAGACTCCGGGTACAGGCTGTGGGCTCGCACACAGAGACGCACCGCATTCCTAGAAACAAGCAGTAATAAAGTGTGTTGGCATCAGGTGATCACTGTGGAGTTGACTGTTATAAACAGTTATGGCCATGATTCATACACTCGGGGAAAAATTGGCTTGATCAAAACTTGAATTTAGGTTGTCATTGTCTTCTACCTATATTTGTTGACACGTAGGAATTGCGCGATCTGCACAGCAGTGGCGCGGTCATCCTCCCCCTCTTCTCCTGCCTCCTCCTCCTGCCGCAGCTCCCTCTCTCCATCACTGGTGGGCTCCAGCTCTGCGCGGACTGTGAGAAGCAGCTCAGGTTCCATCGCGACCCACAGCTCGGAGGCCTTGATCACAGCAACTAGAGGCAGGGAAGACAGTTAATCATATACAGTACCTAGTATTCAGACCCATGAATAAATCTAACGTCACGAAATTACAAACAGTTCACTGACATTATGTTCCTTTTGAGATTTTAAAACTCAAAATCAATTATTTTAAGGCGACACGGGTTTAACATGTTGCGTAAGTATTCAACCCCCCACTCAAATGAGGGATTCTGGTCCATTCTTCTTGGCAGACTTGCTTCAGGTTGGTTGTACGACGCTTGTGGAATGCAAGACTGGAAGAGTCACAGACCCATAGAGTCTGTGATCAGGACTTAGACCTGCCCACAGTAGGACATACACCATTTTGTTCTTGTGCTAGTCTGATGTTGCTTTGGCCTTTGACCTGTCTAAAGGTGTATTTGCTCTCAAGCTGTATTTTCTTCCATCCATTTTAACAAGAGGTCTAGTCCATGCTGATAAGCATCCCCACAGGGTGATGCTGCCACCACCATATTTTACTGTTATATTTCAAGGATGGTGGGTCTATGTGTTAGCTTTGCACCATAGTGCTTTAAATGTTGGTCAAAAAGCTATCACTTGATCTGAAGGGAGCAGAAAACAGTTTCCTGCATTACAGATGGGTCACTCATGCTTTCTAGCAAACACCAGACACCCATTGAGATGCAACTTTGAGTAAAAGCTTCTATCATGCCACCTTCCCATTCAGGCCAATGTAATGCAGAGCTTTTGATATGGTTGACTGATGCACCATTACTCCACTCCAGCCAATGAATTGTGCAGCACCTACAAAGCGATTGTTGACCTCCGGGGCTTCTCACAAGTCCATTGTACAATTTGTAATTCAGATACATGAGAATTGGTCAAGAGTACATAAAGACAAGGCAAGATGCAGTAGAAATCAGAATGGAACGCATTTCTATGGTGGTCCCTCAGATTACCAAAGAAGAGCGCTCATAGCCAACTGAACATTGAGGAGAGCCGGTTTCTCCTTGTCTCACACATACAGACACACAAACATCAGTCACACTGTCAGCACCCTCCCACAACTCTCCTGTTTTCCTTTAGCAGGAGAAACATGTGGGTGGGGCCGGGTCACTGTAGGCCAGCCCTTACAGCAAAGTAGCCAATCTCCACTACACTGCCAAGATTACCAGCCAATTGAAACAAGGGAGATCCCAAACTACTCCTTCAGTTGGCTCGCATTCGCCTTGGTCTCATCATTGGGCAACAGGTCAAAGGGGAAAGAGTAGGTAGAAGAGGGACAAATTTGCATCTTACCGTTTTAAGGAAACAAAAATTATGAATATTTACCAGGAGCGTTTGCCTGCAGTTTCTCTCTCAGCTCTCTGAGTTTGGCGGTCTCCTTCTCCAGGGGGGTTTTCAGGTCAGCACTGCTCAACTTGCAGCTGTAGGGGTTGTGTGCGATGAATGCTGCCAGTAGTTGGATGGCACTCTTAACCACATTGATGGACTTGTCCATCAGCCTTCCCACAGTCAGCCCCATCACCTCACTGTACCTGTTCAGGGGAAGAGCCTGGGGAGAAGAACAAGCAAACCAGAGAAAGTCATTATCTACCACACCTCGTTGATAAAAATAAAAAAAATATCAGATATTTGCTGTTGATAAATCATTCAAGTCATTTCTGGGGGCTGGAAAGTCAACCAAAGGGAGATTTCATGAATAGGGTAAAGCCATTTCAAACGACTGTTACTAAGATGTCTCAATGCCCTCAGATTACCAAAGAAAATAGTCATAGCAAAGGCAGTGAAAGAGTGATGCCTCCTTGCCAACTGACACACACACAGACAGACACACAGACAGACACTTTCAGCTGCCTCCATACTGCCCTCTTCCACTTCTTTGGGATGGGCAGAGAATGTGGAGGACAGCTAGTTTACTGTAGGTGGGCCCTTACAGTAGAGCAGCCAATCTACACCACACTACCAAGATTACCCACCAATCAGAACGAAGGAACACACCCAGCCTTATTAGCTCATGCTTGCCATGATCTCATCATTGGGCATTGGTGGAGACTAAAAATCACTAGCGAACTTAGTGAGAGCAGATTTATACACGGTACAATCCAAAACCGCTTCATACATCGATAAGTGCATTTAAGATAAGGGCTGCGTGAAAACACCTTGCTGTTGACGATGCGCGTGTAGACCTGGAGCACGCGGGCCCTGACGTGAGAGTGGATGTCATGGAGGTGCTCTTGCAGGGTATCCATGAAGCGGTCCCGGTCAGCCTTGCCCGACTCATCCAGACCATCTCCACTCAGAACCTGTACCAGCACCTCCCCCAGAACCTCACACACGGCCACGCGCAGGCTGGGGCTCTGCACACAGGACACACGTCCAAATGACTAAGAAGCCTGAAGAAAAGGTATGGATAATGGCAGGAACCAGAGTGGCAGCGCATGGTGAACGGATCATTTTATGTCCAAGTGCCCTACCTCTCCCTCCAGGTGTGTAAGCAACACACTGATGTTGGGGATCATGATGTCTGGGACCAGAGTGGCAAGTTCAGACAGGAAGCTGGAGAAGGCCTTGACACCAGACCCCTCTCTGGCCAGCTCCTCACTAGACTTCTGACCGATCTCTCTGACAGGGTCAATATTGACAACAGTGCATCAGAACATGTACAACCAACTGCATTCATGTTGTACTATATACAGCTCCGGAAAAAATTAAGAGACCACAGCACCTTTTTCCTTTCCAAAAAAGTTGAACAAGAAGGTTTTGAGTGAGGAACAGGACCGTTTAGTTTGCAGGGGTCTCTTAATTTGAACCGACACAGGGTCCTTAAAGACTCTGTAAAACAATACATGGGTAAAGAAAGTGACCTTAGACTGACCTCACAACTTCACCAACAATGGCCTTGACGCCATACTCCGTGCTCCACACGGCCACAGCCTGGGCGCACACTGAAGACAGCTGCTCCAAGTGCTGGAGCAGCTGGATCACCTTGACACTGGCCCCTGGAGAAATCAAGACAAGACATAAGCACACAGCTTTCACCAGGATTTTTTTAATTTATTTAATGCACTTTGAGATTATTCTTAATAATGAAAAGCACTCTACAAATGCAATACATTATTAATTACTGCAGTGAACCCATAATATTGCAGTGTATCAGTACAAGTTCTACAGAGCTGCCTGGGATCAGTAGTCTGGTGCAACTGACCCAGGAGGTGGTTGTATTTCTTCACTTGCACCCCCAGCAGGTGGATAATGGCATCCCTTGTTGATTTGCTCTTCACGTGGTTGATGGTTGGGTTCTCCAAAAGTTTATAGCAGCAACACGTCACACAGCTGAGAAGAACAAGTTCACAGCATGTCACTCAGGATGGCTGCTCCTCTCACCAGATCTCAGCTGTTGACCCAATGCAGCCAGGGAACAACTCCGGTCCTGGAGTGCCAAAACACTTCTACTTTCTGTACTGCCCCAATCAGGGACTAATACAGTCCTGGGACACCAACTACTTAACCAGCAGATAAAAACTAAAACCGAAGTGTTTCCACCTGGCAGGGCGGAGGTTGCCTGGTCCTGCCATATAGAAATAATCTGAAAATCTGACAGCACCCTCATTCAGCCTGGACCTCTGACCTGATGAACTCCTCTTCTACCAGAGAGAGGTTCCAGAGGGAGCGGATGTCCAGTTGAAGGAGCTGGATCAGAGCCTGCAAGACAGTCTCCCTCTCAGAGTCCCACTGCAACAGACCTTCTCCTGCAGCCTTCCCCTTCTTGCTGCCCTGAGGAAACCGAGAGAAACATCAGTTACAAACGGATTACCAGAGAAAATCCTGGTCATAGCAAATTCTGTCAACGGTGAGTTGTATTGTAGAGGTATTTTCAGCAGCATCCATCCAGCCTAAAGCAGAGACGAGTACCAGGAGATGAGTAGGTTTGGGAGACATCAAGGGGAAAAAACATGCTCCATCTCATCCCATGTAGTTATACGCCATACATGACCACGAACCATTTACTGTGATTGGACCTTCTGCACCTCTGTTGTACTGTGCCGTTACATGTCATTTTGTGGGAATTCTATCAGTTTGGTCATTTCTTGCCATTATCCTTAGAGCTCTGAACGGGGTAGTGCAGCTCATGAACTGGACTTTAATGGGACACATAACAATGTCCGGTAGAAGAGCAGCATGTGATGCCGTAAGAAAAACAGCCACATGATTGAGAGTTGAAACAACTTGATTCAGTTCTATACTCAACAAGGCAATTTTTAATAAGAGATATCACTTTTACTAACCAGGTAATCAATTTGAAAACCTGGACAAAGCCATAATTATTGCAGATCACTACAGCAATACAACACAATAAGAGAAAGAAACTTACCATGTATGTACAAAGGAAAAAGCAAGAGAGCTGTCTGCATTTTAAAGGGAATGGAGCTTATGGTCTGTTTATAGAGTAATAGTAGAAAACGGGTTAGTGCAGGACATCATTCAACCTGCCCAACTGTTCAGTTTATACGCCCTGTGCAACCGAGCCAAACCCCCCCCCCAAAAAAAACTTCTAATATTGAGAGAATACAGATGCAAATAAGGACATACCTTACTGGGTGCAGTGACAATACTCTGCCTGTAAGAGTCACTCTCTAGGGTTTCTGTGAGCTTGCAGAGGAGGAATACACTCATTTTCACAGCATTGAGCTGCTCCTTCCGGTCCGGTGCGGACAGTGAAGCGTTGAGGAGGAGGGCGGGCAGAGAGACAGACAGCCCACTCACCACTAGATGAAGAAGCAGAGAAATACAGGAGGCAAAATGGTGTAAAAGACCCACTTGCAGGCACAGACATGTGATGAGACCAACATTGACAGACCCCCGCCCCACTGACCTTGTATGAGTAACTCCAGAGTGTCCTCTTTCACATTCAAGTCCACTGTATGGCAATGTCTGAGAGAAATACAAGAGCAAGCAACTCCGGTCAAGACGCTAGAGAACCTCCAAGTAAGAATCTTCATTACAGACTGAAATTGTCAATGATACACAATCCCCATAAAACATAGAAAATGAATATTGGTTCTTTTCACGTGTTACTATATACTATATAACATACTCACTTCAGCACGCTGTAACAAGTGTCAAAATGCTCCAGGATACAAAGTGGCCCCTGGCTTCTCAGGGCAGCCTTGAACCCTAGAAAAAATACATGAAATAAAGAGAGCTATATCAGGAGGACCGTGATGTCTAACAACAACCATAAACAAATGTCACATGAAGTTGTGGGGCTGGCTATAAACTCCGTCAAAGTGTTTTTGTGTTACTGGAGAAAGTTTGAATGACCTTTTTCTAAATTGTTACAACAGACGTTAAGAAAAGCAGTTTATAATTGCACTTCAGGCCAAGTTTCATGCAGAGGTAGCAAGCTTAGCTAAAATGTCCTGGACTTCTGAATAACATTAGACTTTCCATTATGGTGGATAACGCTTTAAATGGTTCAATACAAACCGCTATTGCTAGAGTTGATGCTATGGACGCTGATTCAATGTCAACAGAAAACAATGGGATACTTACGGTTGAGATTGGAGGGCAGTTGTTTTGGGGAGACAACATCCTGAACCACGTACTGGTTAATTCCCCCAGTCTTCACGAGGTCACTCACACACACAGGAACAAGGAAGTCCCACATCACTGTAACGTAACAGAAGTACACAAAAACATTTCTAACATGTTGATAACCAGTTCATACCCCATATGCAGAGACAAACGACCAACTCACCTTGCGTTATTAACATTACTTAGGTACTTATAACACGCTTCCGTTATTTATTTACAGTAAGTTAGTTTAAGTCTGTATTTGGTACCATTCCAGCAACATAGCTTGTAGTACGTAAAATAGGTAGCTAACGCTTTAGCTACCTAGCCATGTTTGCTAGCGTCCCAACTGTTGTTTTGAGCTAATAATGTTAGCTAACTAAGTTACTATTTGCTAACTAACGTTAATCACAAGGTATAATTTAACGTAAGAAACTTACCAGTATTTTTAGTAGAACTCTAAGCCACAACTTAAGACACCGACAACTGCTCAACAGTGATGTAACAAGGCACTACTGCAACGGTTTGATGTGAAGTTTTGAATTTTAAGAGCAGCGCGCCAAAGGAACTACGTCATCGGCATCACACTCCACCCACTAACCCTCCCCAAGTTCTATAAAACAAAAATAAAAATCTCCATTCCATCTTTCGCTTTGATGTATTTTCCATTTCTTTCTGAATTACATTTTTTTGTTAAACCCGTAAGGTGATCAAACAACAACGCCATCTTTCTGCAGATCTTGGACTCTTCCACGTTCTTGTTTTACTGCAAACTGAAAATGCTGCAATATTGTAGAATGTAGTACTATATTACGATTTATATACAACAAATCTCCTGATAATTTTGCAACTATTAGCCTATAATATTTCTAGCAAAATTGACTATGATATTCAAAACCAAACTACACATTAAAGGACAAGAAAAAAAGACAATGTTTGAGGTAGTAGCTGTATTCCAACTGAAAATACAATTTTCCCCACATGTACCATGTGTCAGCTACAGTATTGACAATATTCCCTTCTGATTTTTTTTCACTACCAGTACAACCAAATGTAAAATTAAAAAAGTAACATGTAGTTCAATCAACTTACTATCAAACAGATAAACACACTAGTGTCTGAAATGAAAATGTTCTTTAAGCTTTCAGGCCAGGAGCGTTCTAGAGAGCACAAAGTATATAGTACCAAATTAAGTAACCAACCTGTACTTGTACACAACAGTTCTCCATTGCCTAATAATGCATCAACTACAGTACAGCAATCCAATTAAATCCAGTCAACCACATGTAGTCAAATGCATACTATGGTACCACTCTAAAAATATTAGTGTTAGTTCAGTCACAAAAAAAAAACAAGATACACAACAAGCAACTTTCATCAGTAACAACTTCCATAACATTTGAAACATGACATTTAAATACATCTGTAACCACATATATCTCCTTCACACTGCATTAAATCAAGGCATAAAAAGTAAAAGAAACAACAAAAAGAAAGCACCAAATATTATATGCAAAGACACTGAAAAATGTAATACTATCAAGTGGACAAAAAAGATAATGTTCCTTTCTGCTCCCTACCAACATAGCATCCTGGCTTTACAATTGACTATCGGTTGGCCCCTGTGGCTTAAAGTTTTACTTCCTCTTTCGATCTTGAGAACAGCGTGGACAATACCTGAAGAGTTCGAAAGAATATATACACATTTAGTTGTAAACTTGAAAACCCCATGAGTATTTTGGTTATGTAAGATATAATAATATGTATAGTTAGTGTGTAGGTTGAGTGATTCCCTCACCATTTCCCTCTTGGTTTGGTCATCAGGCCCACACAGGCAAAGTGGAACCACTCGATGGAACACTACACAAAACAATCAACACAGCGGTTAGATGACAACTGCACACACAGTGGCTTTCAAGAATCAGGATCAGCACAAAAAAAATACAAATCACTGTAAAGACAAGGGGGAATTTAGTCCCCAGAGGTTTTCCTGGGGAAACACACCTCTGTATTGTCACAGCCAATCATCTCCCCATAGGACACCTGGTGACAGAGGCAGTAGGTGGGCTCGTTGGGGTCCACTGGCATGTCCAGCACGTCAGAGGGATGCACATTCCCAAAGTTGGAAGCAGGAGTAGTGAACTCCCCCCTGACAATGACAGAAGAGAGGAGGGGTGAGAACTCATACAGCCAAGGCCTAAACGGAAAAATGTATTCAAGATTTATAAAAAAAAAACTGATAAGAGTGCCAAACAACAAACACACGGTTGGAGAAGTTTGACTTTCTTCTGTGCGGTCTTTGGACTGCCATCTTCATCAGAGCTCTTCACTTTGGACCGGGTTTTTGCCACCTTCTTTTCTTTTAGCCCCCTGGACTCACCTGAAATATCAAAATCTTGCATAACATATGCATTTATCTCTATTCTTAATTCCCATTATGAATTTTATATTTTGAAGTCTGACAAGGCTAACACAGGTGAAACAGTCCCGTTCACTAAAATGTTAACACATACTTCTCTTTCCCTTGCTGGAGGTGGAATCATAGTCCGTGCTCTCTATCTGCTTCTCCTTCAAGTCAGCCTCAAAGCGGGCCAGGTCTGTATCCAGTCTCCGGATGTGCTTGTCCACCTATGGAACAGTCTGCACGTTAGGATTTATTATACTGGCCCACACAGGCTCCTAAACAAAAATGCAACTACTGACCATCTCATAGGTCTGCATCGCCAGTTGTACTTTGTCATCCCCAAACTCCTTGCTTTTGCTGTATGACTGCTGGATCTGTCTCAGAATGGTAAGCTTCTGTTCAGATGAGAGGGTCCTTGCGTTGGATGTGTACTCCTTTGCCAGGGAGTCTATCTGCCCCTTCAGATCTAAAAAGGTAAGAGGTTGGTTGAGATTACGGCTCACATCGGTGTGAACGGAAATTAATATACTCATTTGTAATTGTTGTCATGTGCTTTCCACTGAAAATATTGATGACATTATTTTTATAAGCTTTTGCTAGTAAAAAAAACAAGTATTCACTGTAAGTGTCTGTATAGCTTTTTTCCCCTAATTTGGGCATAACCGGTACTGGGTGCACTACTAAACTAAATCATTTTCACCTTCACTCAATGTTTTTTTTTTTGCCAGAATAGGGGAAGTCACATTTTGGTTCACAAATCATGTAAATGTCTTCATGCATGAATTATTCTCCATGGCCCACCCCTCCTTCCCTGAACATTTCAGATGTTTTGGATGAGAGAAAATCTAATTTCCACTGCTTTCTGGCTGGCCTTCAACTCAGTGCTCCACGATTTGATAAGGCTTGTAGATTTAAATATATTTCTATCATGGTAGAGTATAGACTGGCTGCCTGGGTTTCCTTTATGACACCACACCCCTCTTCAGCTGTATTCAGAATTCTGAAAATTTTAATGTGAAACCTGTGAAAATAGAAAAGGAGCAACTTTGCATTTGGACAATGAGGTGTATATTACTGTCCAACCATTTTTCAGGTAAATGCAACCTGCCCTTAAAATGCTAAATTTACTATTCTTTAGCCATGTAAATCAGGTTGTTATAGAGAGTATGTATATGATTTACATACAAACAGGCTATTCAACTGAAAAAACATTCAGAGGGCAAGTGGCTGAATAGTAGCTATTGACACATTGTCTGTTCAGTATTATTCATGAACAAAGCCAATGTTATTTAGCTAGTTTAAACATAGCAGGAGAATGTCTAACTATTATGTTCTTGGCAACACTATCTTGGTTTAAAATTCAAACAAAAATGTGTCTGCTAAATATACATATTCAGAATATTCTCTTCAAAATGTCCTTCAGAATATTGTATAAGTGCTGTAAATGTCATAGTGAATAGCAAAAATAAGTTACTGGATTTGCAGAAGCCAATTTAGAATAGTCTTTGGAAGAGGAATTTGTAAGAAAATAAAAACATGCATTGATTTTCAACCAATACACTTTTCAGTTACTTTAACATATTTAGTGTAGAGCTTTTTTTGGAAGTATACTCCCTGAGTTGTAAATAATATAGTTACTCAGCAAAATGTAATATTTTGTCATATACTCAAAATATTTTGGCTTTACAATGTTTGCAAAGCTGGCTAATGATAATCAGAATTGCTGCTTTCTGTTTCAAATATAGCATTTTTTTAACTGCACAATGATAATCAGAATGGCTGCTTTCTGTTTCAAATATCTTTTATTTCACAAACAGGCAGACAGAATAAAACATGAACTCTTAAAAATATATAGTGGGTATGTATTTGTTTTCCTTTCTTATAATAGTAAATACTAAACAGAAAGGAAAATATGACCAAGATAAAATTAAATAAAAACATGAAAAGACCCCCCCCCCATATTGAAGTAGCTTTCAAACAAACGTCTGTTTTTTGTTCTCTTTTGTTTCTATACTGCAAAAATTTGGATTTGAAATCAAACACTATGAGGTTGTATAGATTTCTCTGATTTTATTAGAGGGCATTTGTGTACATATTGGTATCAACACTTAGAAATAAAAACACGGTACCCAGACATCACTATTAGAAAATGTCAAACAAAAAGTTATCTTGTAAACATGCAGGTTGTCTTAAGTTAGACATGCACAAACGTATATTTAAGTCATATAGCAGATGCTGTTATCCAGAGCAACATATTTCATTACGAATGCAAACCCTGGCCGGGGTAAGAGTTGTGTGTTGTAGTTATAAAAACGATAGTAACTTTTCGGCTTCATGCTTCTTGGCCGCCAAAATAATTATTTTTTTATCTGACTTGGAAAACCTGTATACATTTTCATATAATCTGCATTTTACACGGCTGCGATTTCATGTATTCGACAGTGCAAAAGTAAAACTAATCACGAGACCAGGTAATTCAGATGTAAAGAACGTAACAAAACTGAAGTACAAAGGTTTTTCTTTTCAAGTGAGTTTCGGTCATTGATGACCACTATTGATGACTATCATCTGGATATAACAATCGAGAACGTTTAAAAGAGACAGCTGCAAATACACAGTTGGATTACTTTACGGAGCAAAACTGAATCTCTTAATTACAGCATTTAATAAAAATAAATTAAAACAACCTGCAATTGGAAACAGTCAGGTTGAAAATACATATTTGGTCGAATCGCAAAAGAGGATGTAGCTAGTAGGGTATTGTCAACAAGTTTAATAAAAAATCCACATTAACCAAGCCGGTTACCTAGCCAGATGTTTGCTACTTGATTTTTCTATGAGAACGTTCACACAAACTCTGCAGTGTATTGGTCGGTCTCAGTTGTTTTTTTTACCCTCTGTACGTTGATCCAGGTCCCTCATTAAGTTGAAGTTCCTCTGCAGTTCAAATGGCAGGTTCTCTATGCCTATGTGGTGAGAGAAGAGACTATCAAATCAGGCATACTTTATTAGTAGTGATTAATTTCTGCTAAAAGAAAAATCCTTTAAAACGTTAAATTTAACAAGTACTCCTAAAAAGAATGTAGTGACTATCTGGCTCAATTTAATTTTGATGCTTTCGATAAGGGCTCGGTTGACTGTACCGTCACTGGCTGGCTAAACCGGTCGTCGGTTGACTAACGACGTTCGCTCGCTAGTTAGTAGTAACCTTATTAGCAGCTAACTAGCTAACCTTAACTCTAGATTTATTTATTGCAATACATGTGAATACAAATGCAGATAATTAAACAGGGCACCCGAACATCGATATATATTAGTAGGTCCTTCACTAAATCGTGTATACAAAAAATGTACTCACTGTCCAAATAGTGTTCCAAATACATTCCCGCCGCCATCTTGGAAAATGTAAACAAGATAACTTCCGGCAAGGAAGTGGGAGAAGCGAGCTGCTCTTTGGTTAATTTTCTCGGTGTCATTACCTGCCATTACAATATTTTCTCGGTGTCATTACCTGCCATTACAATAAATGGCAGGTATTTGAGCCAAAAATACCTGCCATTTATTGTAGCCAAAATCACAATTTGAGCCAAAATCACAACTGAGCCTGATATGTGTTAAAATGACAGGGGGATATTGTATTTGCTTTGACTGTTAGTCAAAAACGCTGATGAAAGCTGAGCAAAGAAAGGTTCTATTTTTGCTAAATTTTTAGCTGAGTTCAACAGTCAACAACATGTAAAAATAAGTCCAGTGTCTGTCAAAGAATTTGAGATTTTATTACCTCAATAATATTTTTTTACATGACATATACTTTATCAATGGACAAAAAAATCTAATGGAAACAAAACACATAAATCATTGCAAGGAAGGATTAGACAAAAATGTGTTGTTCAACAAGGGTCCCACTTAAAGGGCATAGTAAAACTTGCCCTTAACCACAGACTCTAGTGTCAGATTACCATACTCCTAATCTAGACCCGAAAACAAGGCTCATGAAAATCTCATCCTAAATCTGCTGTTAAGGACAAATTTATCAAATTCTTGGGGCTCTATGGTCTCTTTAGACATGCTGCAGTGATGACATGCTCAGTCCAGATGAAAACAACATTTGAAAACACATGCTCAGCTCACCTTTGTGAACATGTACATTAAAGCTGCAATGACGATCTCTCACTAGCAATAACCACAAAAAAAATGTACTTTCTTCACTGTCCTAAAAGTCTTATAAATGTTCATTTCCAAACTCATTTTTCAGAAGCTTCTTCAACTTGTTGAATTTGTTCTTCCCTATTCTCTTCTTGCTTTGCATGTGGGATTTCCTCTGTTTATCACCCTTTTTCTGAAACCTGCTTTCTTCCTTGGAAGTCTCCTTGTCTGTTTTGACTATGTTGGACGTGTTGATCTCTTTGTACACTTTCTCAGTCTCATTATCCATTTTGGCCTTTTTCGGCACAGTTGGATTCTCATTCTTCTGGGTTTTCTTTGCTATGCTTTTAGCTGACTTTCCGTTTGCTATGGCCTGTGACACAGCTGGTTTGCTGTGGGGCTTCTGCTTCTTGGACTTGTTCTTAGACCCTGCTTTAATTGGTTTGTCCTCATCAAAGGAATCAGATTGAACCTCTACATCCCCAGATGGCTCAGTTTCTTCTACTGCGTCTGGAATTGTAACAAAAACAGGTTATTAATAGTTTTACAATGAAACTGGAGAGAGGATTGTCTCAGACCTAAGATGGCGGTTACTTTACCATTGTCAACGGTTGTGGTTGGGACTGTGTTGGAAAACTTTTTCAGCTTAGCCACAAAGAAACCATCCATGTTATGGGAATGAGGGTAGAAGCGGCGTGAAAGTTTCAGAGAGGGATGGAATCTGCGTTCTTTGAATCTAATAGAATGTTTGAGAAAAGGGATATGAGTGTACAGGGAAACATCTGGATGAATGTAAATAATGTGCTGGTTTTGTAACACCATTACCTGGTAAAGCCTTCTTTGCCAAAGTCAAGTCCAGTAGGGACTAGTTTGACATTTCTTTTCTTGAGTGCGTAGTCAACTACCCACTCATTCTCCTCCACCTGGTGAGGAAGACGGTCAGTATTAACATCAGCTATTCTAATGCAAAAACATTTCATTAGCAAAGGCATGGTGCGCATACATATAAGTAATAAATAAAAGCATTTGCTTATTTATCCTTCAGTGTAGTACTCGGGTGTACCAACCATGATCGAGCAGGTGCAGTACACCAGATAGCCTCCAGAGGGAGACTCTGCATTGACTGAGTCAATGGCTGCTAGAATAAGCTCTTTCTGCAGGTGGGCTGAACGTTGAATGTCAGATTCGTCCTGATAAGGCAAGTAATAGTGTTAGGATGACACAGACAGGAAATCAGAAGGGTATTATTGCAGATAACAATTCAGGCTTTTTTTCTGTGATGGGAGTTAATAAATAGTCTGTGACGGTATGTCTTTTTTAACTACAAATACGTGGCCAACGGAATACAGCTCAGGGACAACAATGAATGTCGGTAAGTTCTTTCACATCATAACCAAGCGAATACTTTGGAAGCTCAACCTGTTCAATACTTTACCCACCAAATGTGTTTGAATTCCAGCCTATATACTTGGGACAATGGGAAGACAGTTAAGAAGATGGCTAGCTCGTTATTTCTATTGGCATTTATGTTTCCAAAGAGCACACGTATTAGAAAAGCCCCAAGCTAACCCTATATATTTGGTTCCTATATAAATAGTATAAGAAATCCTGTAAGAAACTCTAAAAATAATCCTATGGGACATGGATGAATAGTTTTGCATCATGTGTCACCCACAGTCATGCAAAGGAAAGAATCCCTTGAAAACAAGTCTCCTCAAATTGACAAATGGCAGGTACCTATGGACTGGACAATGGCAGGTGCCGATGAGCATTTCCTGATCACGGAACACCCACATAAAGAAACAGCCCCAAACTGTAGTCTGCAGTTACACCATAATGCAGGAGACTGGTTAATAGATGCCAGTTCTCTGCTGTAAATGTAAGAGTGTAGACTTTCCTGTTACCTTACTGGTCTTCACAGCAGGGTCTTTGGAAATGACTCCTGTGCCTGAGCAAGGAGCATCCAAGAGCACTCTGTCAAACCCACCCATGACCTGAAAACACAGTAGAACGGGCAGAACATGTCATTTGATGAAATGGATCTGTGTAAATACATGGAAACGTGCAGGAACCCTGTTCTTACCTTAGGGAACTGTCTGCCGTCATAGTTACACACCACAGAGTTAGTCACTCCTAGGCGGTGGATGTTTCCCACCACACTCTTCAGCCTGTCCGCACTGGCATCATTGGCCACCACCACCCCTGTGTTCCTCATCAGCTGAGCTGTGACACAAACATTAAAAAGAATAAACGAAAAAAATGTGCCTTATGAGAATGCCTTGTCTTATCACTCTCCTTGTGCTAGGTCAGGGACCTGCAATCATGTTTGTTACTAGTTGGCTGGATAACCTGTCCCAATGTGCCTTGATGGGTGTTGGGCATAAATGTCACGGTTGAATAAGCAGTGTGATTAGAAGCAAAATTAGTTGGAGAGACGTTCTATGTACCACATTTCCTCCTTGACTGCAACAAGGCAGTGGAGAGGTTCCATTAAGGCAAGGCCATAATCACAAATTGGGTGTAAGAAAAATTAGGTAGAATTAACAAGGATTAGTTTAAAAACATTAAAAAGCACATTAACATCCTTCTCACCTATATAGGTGGTCTTTCCCCCAGGAGCTGAGCTCATGTCAAGTACGGTTTCCCCTTCCTGAGGAGAGAGAGCCATAACAGGCAAGAAACTAGAGGCACCCTGCAGCATGTAGTGCCCAGCCAGGTACTCTGGAGTCGCACCTGGGGACAAAAGACAACTGTTGTGAACACAGGGCTAAAGACAAGGGGTTGGTTGCACCAGCTGGTCGTGACAAAATGTTTATCTTAAATGTTAGGTTGGCATAGCTATGTCCGTTATGATAGAATTTATACTTATTGCACTACACAACAATAAGACTAGACATAGCTAAGTCCGACAACGTTCATGATGTTAGAAGATTCTTTGTGATGGTTGCTATGCAGCACATGTTGCTTAGTTACAACCAGTTTTCTAAAAGTATGCAGTGGGTTAAGGATAATTATCTAGCATATTTGCCGCAAATGACATTGATCATATCCCCCACGCGTTCTGAAATGCCTCATTTGCATACTAACTTCAAACAATCACACTAATGGTGAGGTCAGCGCATGGTTTCTCTCCAGCAGGTGAGAGCGCTTATATAGAACAGATCAAATTGAAACCTCTCTAAACATTGAGAATTTACCCAGGAACCCTAAGTTTTGCTGCAACCTGGGTGTGTGCATTGAGCTACCGAGCGTAGAATCTAAGGCCGGGCGTAGCTCTTTAAGGGCTAGAAATGTCTATTTAACATTTGACGTAGAGTTACGAGTTATGTAGGACTAAATGATGCAACCAGCCCAAGACCACAGTTGGTATTGTGTTTTGTGAAAATACAGAGCCAGATCACAGAAGTAATAAGACATTCTTACATGTCTTGATCACAGGGCACATTCTGTATAAACATCAAGAGTGAGCTGGGACTGACCTATGGGTACAGAGGAATCGAAGATGACCAGGCCAACTTTGGACCACTTCCCCAGAGGATCCAGATTCACCCCTCTGTTGATCAGGGCCTAGGTCAGAGAACATAAACACTTCTCAGTCAGGCACAATAAGAGACATTACTAGTAGCCTCCAAAAATCCTATGGTCAATTCTAAACCCCTAGTCACTCTTAAATCCTTTCAGTGCGACAAGAATGCTTAGGCGGTAGAGTTGGATTAAGTATTGTTGGTATTAACAAAGCAAAGTTGCTTACCTGAGCCAAGTCCCTTCTCCTCGTCTTCAGTGTATTGGTCCGAATGGTGACAGGTCGCTGAATTTCATTGGCTTCCAGAAAATCAATCAGCTTAAGCACAAAAGAGGGATTCCAGTTAGTTCAGCATGATTACAACACTGTTGCAAGCATATATGATTAAGGATAGAATAGAATATTAAAAGAAACATTTACAACACATTCGTTCATTTTAGTTTAAAATGGTGGCAATAGTAAGACATTTGGGAAACCAAAGCAGTAAAACATACCTCTGACACTGGAAAGATATCCAGAAGTTTGTCTATAAGGAAATTGTTGTAGCTGTAATAAGTGGACAGGTCCTTCTTGAGAAGAGAGAGGTACTCTGCTCTGTCTTTCCCACCCTCCCTCTTGGTTGAAAAGTGAGACAGAACATCCACATTGTCCTTTATTCTCTGGTGGATGGTCTGTAGGTCTAGAAGTAAAACACCTGCACACACAGGAGCAGAGAAAGAAACTCAGTTCAGACACTGTCCACAAGCGCCAATAAAGAATATGTTGAAGATGGGAAACTGACTAAAACAAAACGGTCAAATCTAATCTTACCCTCTTTTTCTATGTCCTCTGCTCTAGGTAGTTTGAATGTGTCCATCTCATCCATGTTAACCTGTACAGTGTCTTCTTCATCTCCACTCTTCCCCCCATCCTTGTCGTCCTCCTCCTCCTCCTCCTCCTCATCATCATCATCATCATCAGTTTCCTGGTCCATTACTTCCTGGAGCTTCTTCTGCTTCCTGGCAGCTTTCTCTATGGGGAGCAGCTGCACATGGGATGAAAAAACAGTGTTTTGCTATTTTAAGGAACCTTTGTTGCCATATAGAATGATCCTGAAATTAATCAATAATTACACGTACCTCTCCATCACTATCTCCTTCCTTCTCCCCCTCACCGCTGTCCTCCGATGCACCATAGTCATCAACCAGGTCATCGTCGTCTTCATCATCATCATCATCATCCTCAATTAGCTGTCTTTTTCCTTTCTTTTTCTGGCTTTCACCCTCCTCATCTTCTTCCTGCTCCCATTGGCTGTCACTGTTGTCATCATCATCGTCATCTATATGGTCAGCCTCACGCTTCCTTTTTGCTGGCTTCAACCATTCACTGTTTTCATCTGTGAATCCTTGAGACGAGGGGAATCAAACGAATGAAACCTCTGTTGACATTTGTGGCTATAGTTTTGAGAACCCAGTGAATGGAGGGTCTATCTGGCAATAGATATGGACAGATGGACAAAGATGATGTAACCCCTCAATGTTAATGAATAAACAGCTTACCTTTTTTGAGTTCCTCCTTCACAGCGGTTACCTTGGGCTTTTTAGTCACTTGAGCTCGCTTCCCCGCTCTACAAAAAACATCATAATCAACAACAGCAACAAATAGGTGTGACACTACATTAAACCTAGTGATCAAAAGTGATCGCGCCAAACAAAAGTCTACAATATTACCGTTTCCTGGATCGACTTGACAGACGTTTTGGTGCAGTCTCCTCTACAAATGACAAGCAGAAATAGTGAATATAATCTCCAGAGAGGGGTCAACATTCAGGTAAATTCAGGTAAATCAATGAGCAAGGGTCAAGATCTGACATGCTCAATACAAGGGCATTTTCTCTCTTATTTCGGAAAAATAATTAGCCGAAAAGATTCAAGGTTCATACAGGTTTTAACGAGAGAAATGTTAAGAATTAAGATTTTTTTTCAAGCACTTAATTCTAATATTCAGTGGCCTATATTTTATATTTCATTGTTCTCACAGCCTATAGAACAGATGTTGTGAAAAAAAAATAAAAGTTACATGAATTCAGCTCTTGGTAAGCTCTGGGTTATAAGAACATCACTATCACCTTCTGTTATGAACTTGGCTAGCTCAGTCTCTGCTCCTTTCTGCTTCCTGGATTTCCGCCCTGGGCCACGTTTCACATACGTGGTGGGATCCAATTTCCTGCCCATGACTGACACCTACACAGGTAGCCTGAAGAGATGATACAAGACAAATAAATATCATAATGGATTTGCACATGAAGGCACAGGATCAGAGTGGAAACAAGGAACCATCCCATTGATGATGTGGGAGCTATGGTTTGGCAGAGGCTGGGGTAGCCTCAACCAAAACCAGGCTTTCCTAAATGTGAAGCCTGGAGAAGTCTTGAAGGAAAAGGACAAAATAGAGTTGGGAACACATGTAGTGTTGACACAAGTAGATTAGATTTCGAGCAAAACGGAATAAACCTTTCCCCTGAATCCATTCATCATGGCTTATATGCATTTCACCAGGCCTCAGAGAGAGCTGTGAAAATGACAAGATTCAAAATATAGCAATGCGCTACACTTTTCAATGTGACCAGAATCCCCTAACCTCATCTCAGTCTTGAGCACCTACAGTAAATGAATATTCACCCCATGGATTTTCACATTTTCTTGAAGTGCAGGCAGATCAGAAACCTAGGCCAGGGAGTGTCCTCATGCAAAATCACTTGTTTTCTCAAGCGCTAGCAGAAAGGCAGCAACGTCCCTATCCTCTGCATGTTACATTTTTGATACCTCTCCCTATGTGTACATTTTCATGTTGTCTTAACTGTAGTCATTCACAGACTGCAGAAGCAGCCTTAATGTTCAAAAGATCAGATAGTCTGATGTGGTGCAAACTAAAATAGGTTATGCTTTCTGAAATTCCCCCTGTTGACCTCAGTCCTTTTTTTTATTTCACCCCCCAAAATTAACCAAAATATAAGCACACTCAAACCATTATGCAGCCATCAACATGCTTGAAATGAGGCAACACAAAGCTTTACCTTTATTTGTATTCTGTGTAGGCTATTTGTGATCCTTCTTTTCACATGGTTAAGTCATTACTTTAGAGTCACTACAACGGTGTTGTCCACTGTACAATAACACCAGTGGCCTCATGGTGTAGTCTTATCGGATCTTATGTCCATGAAAATGTTGACCAGGTGCAGAGCCGTGATGCTCCCAGCTCCATGCACATGTCAGTGTCCATACCTACAGTAGCTTTAACTTCTGTCTACTCTGTCTTCGTCTGAAGTCAGTTGGATTTATGTTACATCCATTGCAAATCCACTGAAGAATTACACCAATCTGAAAATAAACGCACCTAAAGTATAGACTTCTACCTTGATTGAGCTCACAGATGCCCAGGCCACCAGACCATAAATTAGGTCCTTTTGAGAGCTGGATATCTGAATCTAACTGTTATAATAAAGTTTAACACTCCTTTAATACACCACGTGACGTGGACATTCTATAGCTAATAATGTCAGGTAGTAGATTAGTTAGTACACTCAGTTTAACTTTATAGTACACATGTTCACGCTTTTTAACGTTATCCATCAATAGTATTCACAAACCATGTTCAACCGAGATGTTGAAGTACAGGTAATTTGCTGGCTAGTAAGTCAACGTTAACAACACAAAGTAACGATTTAGTTGTAGAACTTAAAGACTACACACTTTTGCATAAATTGGACGATATATAATATTAACTAGTCGGCGCTCGCTCACTATTAAATAGCTCGCGCAGTTAGGTACATGTTAACGCATAGTTTACGCAGAGCAAGTCCGTAATTGTCTGGGGCACAAAAAATTACGACATATATACTTACAAGAATCTTTCCAAATTGCACCCTTTTAATAGTTCAATTACGTCTTTATCTGATCCCTGATGGCCGTTTAGAATGAAAATGAACCACATGTGATATTTTCGTTCGCACACGTTTAATCCCGGAAGAAACAAGCATGGTTTTCCGGCGCATGTGAGACGTAGTTGCGTGACGAAAGCAAACTGTCGCATTCTATACTTTTGTTTTAATAATTCTTTAACTTACTAAAACAAACAGTCGAATATATTTGTAAATAAGAACACTTCGTACAAATTTCTGTCGAGTTTAAATGAATCCCAGCCACAGCCTACACAACTTTGAAACAACACTGATACAAACGGAATAATTACATAAACGTTTGAGTGAAAGTTTGTGAAAATTGTTCATGTCAGTTGTAAGTTAAAGAATTATTATTTCAAGCAATCATTTAAAAACCTGCACCCCTAGCTGGTAGAATACATTTCAGTTCTGGTTTGATATTTGAATAAGAACTATGCAGACCGAAAGACCATGTTAGATCATTGCTCCAAACCAATTCATTTTGTGAAAAATCCATGGGGGGCATTGACGATCAAGACCAATTATCAATCATTCTCCCCTCGACATGACGCATTGAACGGATTGGAGCCTTCATCTTTTATTTTACTAGATCGTAAAATAATGTACAATCATGTAATTGGTTACGATTTTTAAAATTGACTAAAAACCGAACCAAATATAAGTGTATAATATATCAAATAAATGTAATTCACACTCGGTTCTTCTCATTAATTGAAAATTGTATATTTTGTTAAAATATTTTTGGTGGCAATCAATTAATCATATATAAATTATAATAGATTCCAGTAACCTATTTTATTATCATACAAAAATAATTTGTCATATATAAATGATTATAGATTCTAGTAACCTGTTTTATTAGCATACAAAAATCATAACAACGTACTGTAAACCTGTTGTCTTCAGCATTGATAAAAAGATGAAAGAAAGAAGAATAAAATAGAAATTTAGGCTACTTTTATTTGTACAGACTGGTACTATTACAAATTCATGCGTTCATTAACTTAACATGAACGTTTAAATGAGTTGAAAACAGTTGTTCCTGCGGCCTTATACTTATTATCTGATATCACGGTCAATAAAACGAATTACTTCATGATTTATTTATTTTTTGTAAGCCGTCCGCGTTAAATAGGATTCTCGAACGACTATTTGAAAACGGACTGTTGTTTTTTGATCATTTCTATCGTTAAGGAATTCCACGTTCCCTAAATTTAAGACAACCGCATTACGTTAGGTAGTTTCCTTGACTATAACTTATCACGGACATGTCTAGAAGGGACAGTAACAAGAAAAAATATGAAAACCGAGAGAAAAAATATGGTTAACATAGAATCAAAGGGAACAGGTACTGTAGTCAACGAAAGCCAAGAGAAAGTAAAACGTAAACGGACAATGACATTAAAACACCCGATAAAGTCGCCGGTGAAGCCAGCAAAAAAAACTGGTGGTCGGGGCCTTGGGAAAGCAGGGGCTAGACGTTTGGGTCAGCTATTGAAGCGTGCGATCCAAGAGAAGAAACCTGTTACAGGAAACGAAACGGTGCCAAGTGAGTAATTTATAGTAGCCTACTACAGTAAGGTTGAACTCTAGCTTCTTGACTATTTGCATAAATTTGTAGCAAAATTAGTATTCTGATTCCGGTGGTAACAAGCTACATTAATACCAACCGGGTCTGACTGCAACTCAACACAAACCTACGGCGCCCTTGATCAGGAGGTAACGACGTTAGAACCAACCGGGCCTGACCGAAACCAAATATCTTACAGTAGCGTACCAGTATTAACGTTATACGGCTGCAGCGACCAGGGGATATCTTAATTTTGGCAACAGTGCTATAAAATTGGGGTAAATACTGTACCAACTCGGGGTTGCACACAGGAGGACATTTGGACTGCCCACCCAACAGTTTTTGGCCAAGGCATCCACTTCCCCTGACAGGTCGTTAGTGTTACCTAGGTACAACAGAGTAGCTGCCAATTCAAATATTCCACTACCAATAATTGGAACCCCATGTTTATCTTTATCTGCATCTAGAGACTCCAGTTCGCCTGTTCAAGTTCCAGACTCAGGCTGAGGTTGCATCTACACCTAAATCCAGCGATACAAGGCATGTGGACACCGTGCCCCGCGTGTCCCAGCTCATCCTCCGGGTAATTTCCCAGTGCAAGCACCGGGGTGGCATTTCCATGGTGGAGCTCAAGCATGCCCTGTCTGCTGGTGGCTATGATGTTACCAAGAACAACACCCGTGTGAACTTAGCTGTTAAAGGCATGGTGACAAGAGAGACCCTGGTGCAGACAACTGGAGCTGGAGCATCTGGCTCATTTAAACTCAACAAGAAGGTAATTATGAGTAATACATTTTCATTGATGTTGTTTTTTTGTTCTAGGTGTTTGGAAGTTATATATTCCACTGAGCATTAAGCAACTAGGGCCATGATGCAAAATTTACTATCAAACCTGTTTTCCAGTTATTTGGGAATTATTAATTATATAGATGTTTCTTTCTCTTGACTCCTGATATGAAACTGTAGACAGTGACGGATGAGAAGAGACATAAGATGAGAGGTCGTGGAGCAGCAATGAAGGCAAAGCAGAAAAACATCATTTTGAATTCAGCAGTAGTAGGGAAAGGAAATTCCTTAAGACCGACAGGAAAAGGTCTGAAACAAGGAACTAAAAGAGCTAAACCAGCTGGCAAGTCACAAAAACCAGCTGGCAAGTCACAAAAAACAGCTGGCAAGTCACAAATAAGAGCAGGCAAGTCACAAAAACCAGTTGGCAAGTCACAAAAACCAGCTCGCAAGTCACAAAAACCAGGTGGCAAGTCACAAAAACCAGCTGGCAAGTCAGAAAAACCAGTTGGCAAGTCACAAAAAACAGCTGGCAAGTCACAAAAAACAGCTGGTAAGAAGAGAGTTGTAGGAAAGGCTCCAAGGGCAGCAAGAGATAGACCAAAACAAGTGGGCAAAAGCCATAAATCAGCAGTACAACAACCAAAATTACCAGCCCAGAAAGTCCAGAAACCAGACTGCAAAACCCTCAGGTCTGCAGGAAAAGTATTGAAATCAGCCCATCAGAAACCCCCCAAAACTGTTGTTACCCCCAGAACTAAGCCCCAGATACAGAGACCTAAAACTATCAAAAGACAGAATGAGACTATAGACTGAGAGATTAACAAATTAAAATGTTTCAAATTTGACATGCATTTCCCCCAAAGAGAAAGGGTAGATATTATTGTCCCACTTCACTTTAAACCACAGGTTTTCAATTGAATTTCAGTCCAGACATTGAGATGGACATTGCAAAATGTTTGTTTTTTGTGGTGGTCAGTACAGTCATAGATTTAGGTCAAACTACTGTTTATATTTTATCCATCATATTCTTGTATCCTTTTTCTTGTATTATATTGTTACTGACAAATTACATGTATACCCAATGTGATTATTACAACAGTAATATGAACATGTGATATTTTCCCTGAATTTTGAGTGTTGCATTCCCCCCCTACTTCTGTCTTAAACAAAGAACATCTCAAATGTAATGACAATATACAGTTTATTTCCACTGCATAATCACTGAAAAAATGGTACACTTAATACATTTAAAAAATATATATTTCTTAATAATGAAGAAAATACTTGGTGCCAAGTTCTTGCTGGTGGTGTCTTCAGAACAGGATTCATTTAATATTGTATCATTGCCATAGTAAAAACACCATGCTGGGCACAGTACATACACTCATAGTAGTGTACAAAGCCACAGTCCACAGGAGGTCAATGCTGAATTCAGAACCATGTCCATATTGACAGCCGTCGAAGCAGTGTGCCGTCAACCTCTTCACAGCACACCCCAGACCTCCTCAAAGGCAGAGCACATCTTTGCACAGGTCAGGGCAGCAGAGAGAGGGTAATTACTAATGGAAAAAGTTTTCTCCGTATAGTCCACATTCACCTACGACAGAGGAAAAGCACGTTTCAAACCAATGAATAATGCTTGAGCAAAATCGGCCTTTATGTTTTTATATTGTATAAAATAAATAAAATAAGCCCCAAAATCTTCCATCATTTCACAAGCTGTGGTGTACAGGGGGTGCAGAGAACTTAGAGGACATAGCTCAACTTGTAGGGCCACTGTACACAACTACTACTGACGTGTCACAGTCTTAAGCATCACCCAGGTAAAGGCAACAAGTTCAGTGGTTGACAATCCAGCCAAAAGGTAGGTGGACATGACCATGCCTGATGTAGAGTCCTGGGTCGGACAATGACTCGTGCGTCTCCCTCTTTAAACCATCAACACTGCCATTACTGTCAGGTTTGAAAGACCATGCTTCAAGGACTGCTATTGGCAGAAGCCTACATTTGTTTTTGTTCTAAAGGAGTCTTATATTTGATTTCCTGACGAGTGCTATATAAAATACATATTATTCCATCATCTTCCTAACCCACATACTACACAAACAGTGGATCCTCCCCAGAGTGGGACAAAAATGCCCCTTAACACTAATCCAAAATCTCTAGTGATTGTCCTCCTGAAGTTTAGAGAGGAAGAGTCAGCTAAGCAGACCGTAGGCCTGTGCATACACCGTAACTCACAGCTCCGTGTGCAAATGCTCCGACCACAACGGCAGCCGGTCCCTCCTCAGGCACCACAGTGCGGGCATTAACCGCCTCCCCAGCTGAGAAGGAGGTACAGAAGCGGGGACAACCGGGGGGCAGGTGGTCCGAAACAGGGTTCTTGATGAGCTTTAGCAGGCGCTGGGAACTGTCAGATGCCCTCACACTGAGCTTGTGCAGGAGCTGGACTGGGAGGAAATGGAGACACAGTACACAGGGCTTGACATTCTGGTATATTTGCCGGGGGCAAACCATGTCCACCTAGGTTTAAAAATATTATTAAAATAGTTTTTTTTTTATCTTGTGAAAGTGAGTCACTGACAGGTATAACTGAACTCATGAACCATAGGTCAGTCCAAAAGATATTGAACAGTGTCTCAATGTGTCCTATTCATTCTGGTATGGAGGCAACAGCAAAAGTTCCATACAGCAACAGCCTTACCCATGAGGCCACAAAAGCGGTTGAAGGTTCGGGGTATGCGTGTCTGTGGGTTGATCTCTATTAAGGCATTCCTCTCAGTGTGGATATACACCTGCAGGAGACCTGCTCTATTCAATGGACTGTCCATTAGCATCAACAAACACTGGGGAGGAATCACAAGATATGGCCGGGTTAAATGACGGAAGATAGATATCTGGTGTTCTGAGGGTCAGTGTGAAAACAGCAACTTACCTGATGCGTAATGTCAGGACGAATCTTTCCAGGGTCACGTCCACTTTTGATGATCATACCCTTGTGCTGGTCACAGTTCAACAGCTCAAATGTCTTGCCAACCTGAGGGGAAAAAGAGTATACCATGACTAACGTCCTCATGCTCACTCGAATGTCACCTATCTGTTAAAATGAAAAAAAAAAACACTACAGCATATGCAGAATGCAACACGCATCATATAATACACAGTAGCACAGGTCTGCTCGAAGAAGTCATTTAAATTGTTTACATTCAATAACGCAGGAAGTCAGAGACGCGGCTAGTGCTAGTTTGCATGGCTAATCCATAAGTGAATGAACGGGTCTTTGTGGTGAACGTTGGGGACCGAATCGCATTGGTGAAAGAAGCCATTCATTTGGCTCACTAATTTTCTTTTTTTAAACTAAAAAATAAATATCCATAAGGTGAAATCGTATTCACTAAAGATTGTATATAAACACTGCCGAATCAATAGCGCGCCTGTGTTCTATGTGAATACTTCGGCAACGTCAGAAAAAAAAAACAGCAGTCGATCTAATTACTAGGACAGGTAAGATATGACCTATTTGAACGTGCATTTCACGATCTAACATATTTTCAACCTTCTTTCGCATTTACGTTGGAGATTGCTGCTTTATTAATTGTTTTGGGGTTATTTTTAGCATTTCAAATGAAGAGCCGTAAGGGAGTAAAATGAGCCGGCTTTTTCAGGTGAAGGGAGCCAGAAGAGCGGCTCACCAAAAACTCTCGGAATGCCCATCACTGTGATACATGAAATACTAGTCTTTACCTTAACTGTTTCCAGCGTTGCCCCCTCTAAAATAACGACTAGTCGCCTTTCTGCCATGCGATCGTGAAGGCTACGCATATGTTTTGCTGGTTTTGGTTCATATTCGTCTAAATGCTCAAGACCACGCTTTTCACATCCGTGGCCTGCCATGTTGCTTCTAAGTAGCAGTCGCGGAAATAATGCATCACTGATAAAGGCGGAGTTATTATCATTCTTTTAAGTTGTTGAGGGATGGTTTCGTAGACAAAAAATACGCCTAGCCCTGGACTAAAACAGCAAGCTCTGTAGAAATGGGGAAAACGGAAAATGCTGAAAGGAAACATACTGTGTCATATTATATACTAACATATTATATACTAACTTTGATTACTTAATGAGAAATACAACCCCCTTCACAAACATTAAACTTTATTTTGTAGAAATATCAGCCACACATCTCGGACTGGTATGTACATTCACAATATTCGTAGTCATACACATTCTTTCGCTAACACTGTTTGAGTCTTTGTCACAGTCTCCTCAGATAACTGTAACTGTATCCTTATGGATAACAAGGTGCTTACGTACATAAACATTCTACTTCAGCCTCTACACGGTTTCAATTAAACTAAATACTCTATGTTAGTTTTATTTCATTACCCAGTCAGAACTCTCTCATCCCTGGACAATGGATGTCTCTTGAATGATCACATTTGTTCAGTTGTATTTGGACTTTGCTATTGCCCTTTAAATTTTGAACCATGAGCAGATATGAAAATAGTCAGCACATCTGTAAGTAATGCTGTTGGGGTTTGACGGGGCAGGTGAGGGTAGTAGGGCAGAGGTCAGAGTTTCTACAGATGACAGTAACCAGGAAGGAGTGTTCAAAGGGCATGAACTCATGGTACAGGTCAGTGTCACAGTTGATCTGAAAGAAGATATCAATAAATCAGTAAATAAATTAAACATCCATTAGTAGAACCTTTATATCTGGCCATTAGTAATGTTGGTGTCAGGCATCGGCCATTATAACTGTTGATCTACTGTTATCCCTACCCGAATGAATGAGGTGAGGAACAGATGAATGTGAGAAAGGCCTGAGAGAGCAAAGTCCCAAGGATACTTCTTCAAACTCTCTTTGTATGCCTGAGACACAGACAAATAGATAGTATGAGATAAAAAAGGAAGAAGGAAAGAATATCCCTCAAACACATGCCTCTGATACCAACCTAAACAGCTGAGGTGTTGAATGCTGATATTTGAATAGCTTAGATAGCCCTAGATTCGAAATTCCAGTGTCCTGACCTGTAGCGCCACCTGCAGGGCAGAGTACTGCATCCACATCTCCTGATGTTGCCTAGGTGTCAATGCTCCCACTCTGCCTCTGCCTTCTGTCACATTTGAGTACAGATACATCACACACTCTGCTATGGACCTGGGAGACTTACTCTGAGAATGGACTAAAGAACAGGGAATGGGGTATGTTTAAGGCACACAGAAATGAAAATACACAGAAAGAGGGTAGAGAGGCAGGAAACAGGCTATTTACATTATTTGTGTCATTTGAACAACTCTGCAATGTCATTACAATCCCAGACACAGAGCAGATAGGTGCCTTACTGTTAGGTAGAAGGAGATGAAGAATATCCTTGGCCATCAAAGTCCCCAGCAACCCAAAGTTTACGGCCCTGTTCCAAAATCATACAATCACTCAATTATGTATTTATTCAAACATATTATAAGATTGTATTCCAACTGTGTTTATTTTATGACAGGTAATGTAACATCCATTTGGGTTACCTGGGATAGGTAGGATGGAATAGAGGCTGGACAAACATCCCTATGGGAAAGATGAGCTCATTTCTAGAGAGAAATGGGGTGATGGACAAACTAGGGCAGAATATGGAGAGACAGAGTAATTGTTCTAAATTCTAATATGTTTATAATATCCAAAAACGAATATGTTTATAAAACAGCTATCCAAAATCGAATATGTTTGTAATACATCTATCCAAAATTGAATATGTTTATAATACATTTATCCAAAAGCACACAGACTTATCATGACAAATAAGATCTCACATATCAGCTCGTTCAGACTGGGAAAAGAGTTTGTTTCGTCTCTTCTGCTGGAGAGAGAGAGACTGGATGTAGTTGGAAAAATAGTTGTGTTCATCGATTGTCACCTAACAATAAAAGAAATGGAAAAATAAAACTACCAGTGTTTACAAAATAATGCAGACAAGAACAAGCTCAACAGGTCTAGTATTAAAAGCCTCTGACCACCAGTAACTGAAACTTTATTAGATCACATCCCTGAGCCGACAAGGTGAAAAATCTGTCCGTCTGTACCTCAGCAAAGCAGTTATCCCTTATTGCTCCCATGTTGTTGCTATACATGTGTTTGCAGTCAATTTACCAGATAAAGTAAGGCAAACATATGGCAATGAACCCCAGTGCTACTATGAATGAAATACTCTACCTTTAAATATAATTGGTTCAGCTCAGCTTCACTGAAAGTGTTGTTTTCAAGTCTTGGTGTTAAAGACCAAATCTAGTGAAACACAGAGTTTGAATTTTAAGTGATAATTAGAACACACAGTTATGTTTGAATAAGTGTTTCAGTAAATTACATTCAAGTTTTACCTTATTCAAAACAGAAACACGAGAATCCTCATCTGTCCAAATTACATCGGCTAGTTTGGACTTGATAGAGGAAAAAATATTCTGAACCATCTCCTCTGCCTAAGAAAACAGATAATAAAATTCCATGACACTTCATAACATACACACATTTCTGAACGAATAATTATATAGTTCATTGCTGTTGCACTTTCACACACTTCACTGCAACATATATTGTGCTGTCTTTGTTCTCTCTATGCAGGTACGCATGTACACCACACAGACACAGCCTCTGACCTCTATGTATCCAGTGGTCTCTCTCAGTAAGTATGTCAGTATCATGTCAAATCCTTTCTCGGTCTGCAGGACACACTGCTTCCAGCGAGGGACATCCTGAGAGGAGCAAACACCAATGAACTGTAATTCACGGACAACACAATCAGCCAAAGGGAGAGTAGTTCAAATGCAAGAGTAAACTAGTCAAATGCAGTCCATACGTCACTTACCTCCTCTTCAGTCCCCAGTGCTAAGGAGAATTTCTTCTCTGTCTGAGCAAACCTGGAGTCCAGCGCGGGTATGACGGTGTGGAGCAGGCTGAAGACCATGAAGGTGTGAAGAGGACCACTAAACAGAGATGGACAGGTATCAGACAATATGTGAATTGATTGCTCTATTATTTAGTAGTCATTTAGCCGACACGTTTATTCAGAGGAGTTTTCAGTAGCAAGTGCATACATATTTATTTTCGATTTTACTGTCCCCTGTGGGAATCGAACCAACCACACTGGCGTTGCAAACATATGCTGTAACCAGTTGCGCTACAAAGGAACATTCTTTATATATGCATAGCATATTTACAACGCTATACTTGCAAGATACTTTGCCTAATGAGAAACCTTAAAACAGATCTGATGGTTCGTTATATTTTTAGCTTCATTAGAGCTTCCGGAAGCATCCTTTTCTCAGAAAACAGAGGAAGTATATGCGTCCTTGCAGCCACTGACGTAGCGTGGTGGCGTTGGGCCGCGGTGCAAGATGTCCTTACGTGCCCCCCCCCAAGCCCCCTCCCCGGCAACACATCTTACGGAATGGTATATACGCATGTGATGTTGCCGTGTAGGTACTAGCTTCTGATAGTGATAACAGAATAGAAACACACAACGTAAAATAGAAATACTAAATATTTTCCAGACAGAGGCCAAGGGCCGGCCCCCCACCCACCGCTGGCCGGGGGCAACTGCACCTCCTGCACCCCCGATAGTTACACGCATGCTAAAAGCTCTGCTCTGGCATTTCTTTTAAGTTTGCTATTTTAAGTACCTTACTATATTTTATAATAAACATTTGATTCATTTAAAATACCTGTTACTCAATTCATGCTTGTCCAGCCATTTGCTAATTATTCGGGACATGTGAAGGATGTAAGGAAGGTTGTGAAGGAGGACATGATCCGATTGGCTTACAGGATGGGGATGAAAGGTGGCCTGTAGACAACCCAGCCAATCAATGGCAGGGGCCAGGGTCTGTGCCAAAAAACAAACAGATTAATTGTGAGAAAAACAGACACACAAAATACCAATAGGTCTGTTTGTTACTAAGGGGGAGGTTAGGGTACAGAGAAGGGAGAAGATTGAGAGACAGTGACCTGTAGCTCTTTGATGGTTAAGCGTTGGTACAGCAGACCCTGCTCCAGACGATGCGCTAGAGGAGAGGCCTCTACGGCCAATTCAGAGGACAGGGAGATGAACAGACCTACATGGATGCTGGTACTGCTGAAGGGAAAGCCTAACAGGTCCAGCAACCTTTGACATGAGGCAAGGAACGGACGCAGAATCTGGGGGAGAAGATATACAGAATGAGCATGGGGGAAGAAATGTTGCCAACTCATAATCAATACATAGAAATGTCCTATATACTTAAGCAATAAGGCATGGGAGTTGTCTTACTGTATATGGCCAAGGGTTTTCTTTCCCCAAAATGGACAGTTAGAACATATGTACAGTACACATTGGTATACAGTGTCATATACTACGGCTTTCAGCCAATTATCCATTAGGGACAAAGGAGCCATTTATAATGTAGAATAGATAGAGGCTTACCTGCGTGTTTGCTTTGGACTTCAGAGTCTTGTTGCTCCATTCAATTGGTATCTGAAAATCTGGCTGATCAATCTAGGGTAAAAGGGTGTATAAATGGATAGTGGGTGGGGTGTATATTAAGCTCTTGTGAAAAGTGCTATGAAATTGATCCATTACTGTATATACAGCTCCGGAAAAAATTAAGAGACCACTGCACCTTTTTCTTTCCTTTCCAAAAAAGTTGAAAAGGAAAGTTTTGAGTGAGGAACAGAAGCGTTCAATTTGCAGTGGTCTCTTAATTTTTTCCGAAGCTTTATTATAGTACATCCATTAAAGGATAGTTCATCCAAATTACACAATGGCTTTCTTCCCCTGTACGGCGGATATAGAACCGTATAATGTCTTTTTGCCCATTTTACTACAAATGCTCACTACCTCAAGCCACTTTCAGACTGTTATAGTTGCACTATACTGCAGTGAAAACTCTGCTCTGCTCCCTGCATCTAGATATACTATAGTGAAAATAAATATACTCACCACGCATATCCCTTTACATTAGATGCTCAACACCCACTGGATATAATTCTCTCCCTATGGATTGTCTACAACTAGTAGCATTACACCAAGTAACATTCTGAGTATGTGTACTTAGCGATTCAAGGTCATTCTGATGATAGCAAAAAATGCTGTACTTTTCTTTCCCTGGCATTGTTTCCAAATTTTAATGGGTTAGCAATTCGTTGCATAAACTCCATGAAAGTTCTGGTAACCAGTATTAGCAATATTCTTTTTGTGAATCATGTTTACATTTCTGAAAATATCAAATGCGTGTCATTGTGAAGCTTATAAGGTACTTATATGATCTGAACATGATGTGTGAAAAGCTATGATAGATATTTATACTACGACTGGGGTATTTTTAAAATCAATTTTGGTCATGGAACTTTAATAAACGTTGTTGAGCTTCACTATGAATTTTCCGATTCATAGAAAAGGTAGTATTTGCAAACAGCGCCAGGGAAACTAAACCAAAGCATGGATTGCTAGCAAACCTTGTCTACAGACTGTCATTTTGTAATTTGGTGAACTATCACACATCCAGAACCCCAGTTTTACTGACCTGTATGTACATCTTGTCTCCCTGAGTGTCTTTAGGATCCTTGCCCACATAAACATTAAAGAAAGGGAAGGTGGCATAGTCCCTCATCAGTAGATACAGAGTTGAGTTGAAATCCGTCTGGTTCCACGGACCTGATACTGCCCAGCCACCCAGCTATAGAGAGTTTTTCCCAGAAGAGTAGAGAAGAGGAAGTGAGTTTTCACAGAAGAGTAAAGCAAGCTAAATTCATCATCATACACCACCAATCTATTCCAATGATCTGACCTGGTGGACTAGCAAGAGGAAGGGTTCTGGCCCAGCATTTTCAGTGGGCCCAATGTCCATGCAGGACCGGTAGAACCTGCAGGCCTTCTGCTTTGCTGAGTCACCCGGGCTGGAGCAGTCCTCAGATTCTGACAGAGCAAGAATAGCAACAGCTTGAGGATAAAAGGTCTTTGCATTTTGTTTTATAATAATCCTACATTTTTAGATATATAATCTTCAGGCTATTTGTGTGCTTCGTTTGACAGAGACAGTGTTTGCTGAAGGAGCAGTGAGCCGGATTCGAAGGCCACAGTGCAGCAGGACATTTGGACAGGAGGCAGCATCCCAGACCGATGGAACCCCTAGGCCCCAGGTCTTTGAGGTTCTTTGTTTACAAAGAAAAGACACAACATTTGCAGAGGATTAGGAGAGCAACGTTTCTAGATTCTCACCCAAGACATCCCTCATTGCCAGCAGTAATGCATCAACCCTCACTGGCATTTGGTTCACTGGAGCCCCATCACTTCTGTCTGTCTGTCTCCCCAACTCTCTTCTCCTCTCTTTTTCTAACCACGCCGCCCTGCTCTTGTGGCCCTGTAGGTTCAGGGGGACATTCTTGCCTCTTTGTCTCCCCCTAAAAGACAGAGAACCCCCATCCTTATAGCCACAGGTATCCAGGAAGTAGTCACAGGGCTTAGTGAAGGGGTCGACTGTGACTGCCAAGCGGGCAGCAACCCTCTGACAAGCAGGGGAGGTACATGGAGTAGAGGGTGGTGGTTTCTCTGCTGGGAGGTGCTGATGGAAGAAGTAGATCAGACCTAGTATGGAGAGACAGAAGGAGGAGCCCAGAAGGAGAAAGAGTCTGTGGTGACGCTTCCAAATCCGGGGCTTCACCCCCTGTTCAGCCTGGTGCTGGGGCTCAGGAAAGGGATCGGGGTGAGGCTGGGGATGGGTTTCAGACAGTAAATCGCTCTGCAACTGAGGCTGGGGCTTAGGGAAAAAAAGGTTCTGGAATTGAGGCTGGGGCTTAGGGAGAAGATGGGGCTCAGGAAGGGCATCAGACTGGGGCTGTAGTTCACAGTCAATCTAAACAAAATGTAAAAAAATGATTCAGTTCATATTAACCCTATTATGATAGATATGTCTGCTTCCATTTAGACTCATGTGACACTTATGTCCTCTGTAAACCTCTTAATATCACAATTTTAACAGAATCATCTATCTCTGTACAACTAAATGTAATGTTAGACATTGGAAATTGTAGTAGCTTTCACCAGCATTTTTCTTCCTAAAAAACGATGCAGTGAGTTGAATCTGCAGCAAGTGTTTACATCACCTAGAATCAGCATTAGATAATGAAGTCCTTCTGCAGGTCTTACCTGAGGCTCGGCAGGGTTTTTGGCCATACTTCTGTGTCTTATTCTGTCTCTGGGTTAAGGTTACTGCATTCACCAATGTTTCTTTCTCCCTCACACGTAGCCTCCAGGCCTCTATCTCTCTCCGTCAGCTAGCTGTCATTTCACCTCTATCTTTTTTCATCACTCACTTCTCTCCTCTAACATTCTGATAAAGAGTTACTTCTCACGCTCTCCCCTACATTACCAAGTGACGTTATGGACAGCGAGGCTTTGACATGCATGTTGGGGTGTTTGAGGAGGAGGGAGTACTCCCAACTCAAGACGATACAAACAAAGTTAACTCAAACGTCAATCAAATGGAAGAACCATGAAGTTGGTATACAGCCAGGGAAATGTGACCAGCTCTGACATAGAAACAGTTGATATACAGTGCCTTGCGAAAGTATTCGGCCCCCTTGAACTTTTCGACCTTTTGCCACATTTCAGGCTTCAAACATAAAGATATAAAACTGTAATTTTTTGTGAAGAATCAACAACAAGTGGGACACAATTATGAAGTGGAACGAAATGTATTGGATATTTCAAACTTTTTTAACAAATAAAAAACTGAAAAATTGGGCGTGCAAAATTATTCAGCCCCTTTACTTTCAGTGCAGCAAACTCTCT
>JACXGI010001337.1:0-45433 GCA_016801175.1 Esox masquinongy
GGATATGACGCTGAGCACGTGCACTCAACTTCTTTGGTCGACCATGGCGAGGCCTGTTCTGAGTGGAACCTGTCCTGTTAAACCGCTGTATGGTCTTGGCCACCGTGCTGCAGCTCAGTTTCAGGGTCTTGGCAATCTTCTTATAGCCTAGGCCATCTTTATGTAGAGCAACAATTCTTTTTTTCAGATCCTCAGAGAGGTCTTTGCCATGAGGTGCCATGTTGAACTTCCAGTGACCAGTATAAGGGAGTGTGAGAGCGATAACACCAAATTTAACACACCTGCTCCCCATTCACACCTGAGACCTTGTAACACTAATGAGTCACAGAACACCGGGGAGGGAAAATTGCTAATTGGGCCCAATTTGGACATTTTCACTTAGGGGTGTACTCACTTTGTTGCCAGCGGTTTAGACATTAATGGCTGTGTGTTGAGTTATTTTGAGGGGACAGCAAATTTACATTGTTATACAAGCTGTACACTCACTACGTTACATTGTAGCAAAGTGTCATTTCTTCAGTGTTGTCACATGAAAAGATATAATCAAATATTTACAAAAATGTGTGGGGTGTACTCACTTTTGTGAAATACTGTAGGTATTATTTGTGTAGTTGCATTGATTTTAACCCATCAAAATATCACACTGTGCCCACACTCTACACCTCCACATACCTTAATCCTCTCTTGATTGACCAATATCTGGTTTACCAGAACACAACAATACTGTACAGTATAATATGTTTTGAACTGGTATTTCCAGGTTTCGATAAGCATTCAATTGCATTTTCTTTGTTTCGGTAGTACATTCCCGAGAGAACATTTACCCAAACTGCAAGAGATTTTCCATCTAACAACAACGACACATCAAGATTTGAAGATTACAGTTAGTGTGTTGTAACCTTTTTCTGCTTATAGCTGGTTCCTATATATGGGCCCTTTCCATGATTTCTAACCCTATCATACAAGCTGTAGTTGTCTGAGTAAGAAAGTTCAGGTCAATCCCCAGAAACTAGTGTTAAATCAGTTTTTCATTTCCTCCTCTAAAGTTTCAGTTTAGGATTTGGACAGGAAAAAGCAATCTCAGATCTGTTTGTACCCAGGACGACCTCATTACATGATTCCTCCTCTTCGTTGACTCCTCCACACCACTAGGGCAGTCATGAGCAGAGTGACCAGCACGGGTACGGCAATGAATGGCCCTAGGATAAGCATAGGAGGGTCGTGGAGCATCCTGCCGGTCAGAGCGCAGTCGTAAAAGTAGTCCTGATGGAGACGGATGAAGAGCGTGTCTATCAGCTGGTTGGGCCAGAAGCAGCGCATCTGAAGCGCCACAAAAAAGGTGCAGTTGGTTAGTTCTCTGTAAAGCCTGCAGGGGGAAACAACGCATTAAACTTAGGGGCGAAACATATACTTGAATAGAATCGCATCTCTGGATACCACCCATCAACGGTGCCACATGTTGTCGACCGGGTGAGACTTAATTGGCTGGTGGTTCAGCATGTTCATCAGGAGGCGTAAGCCAAATGTGAAGAAAAAAAAGACTAGGTGAACGGCAATCACTGACGCCATTATGGGAAGTATTTTGGGATATTCTATAGTCCTCTATGACGTCCAAGCTAAAACGCAATTATCTCTATCGATCTCCAAGGGCCCAAAGCTACAGAAAAAGCTCAAGCTTAAATCATGTCTTTTATGTGAATTTAAAGCGATGTAGAATGTTTCATTTGAGGACAACATTGCTTTGGATGTGTCTTGTACTTGGTTGTTGAAATCACATTTTTATGTTCTTCCTGAATAAGTAAAGGAAAATAAAAATGAGCAAACAAACAAACTGTCAAATATGATGTATATAGTTTATATATTAGGTGGGATTGTAAAGCAATGCATAACTAGATTTCTCTCAGTGTAAAACTCTACATATTCCCCTTGGTCGAGATCTTATAAAATTTGAGCTATTAACACCAAACTGAGTTCCAAATGTGCAGACTGCCCTAACACAGATAGCATTTATATTATACTTTCTGAACTGTAACAATATTTAAAAGAGCCTCCAATGTATTTTAATGAGGACAAACATGGCCGTAGATTTGAATTTCCTCTTCCACTGGTGAAGCTAACTTCAAACCAATGTTGTGATGTTCAAACTTTCCCAACTTCGTCTGCTTGTGAAATTATTTCATTAGCACTTTGCAAGGTAGATATTCCAACCTCATCTTATCCAGTCAATCAATCAATACATTTACCTATCTTCTCAACTATAACGTGTCATTTTATAGCAGTCACTTACTGCCAGCGCTAAAATCTAAAACAAGCTAGCAAACACATCTTACGTCTTTTCCTAATATATTCAGCATTTACTGTCATTAAAAGGTTAAACCATTCCCAAAAATATGTCTAGAAGTTGTCTCTAAAGACAGGCCAACTTCAGTGCTAAAATCAAACCTATGAAGTGGGAAAAGGAAAATTAGCTGCTAGAATTACTGGTAGACTTACCGCAGCTAAAAATAACTGCCATAGCTAGCACTAGGGACACATACCGAAGCAGCAGTCAATCTCCCTATATCATACCACAGGAGCTAAAGATCAGCATGACTGACTAAAAATAATTAGAACTGAAACAATCTGAAGTACTTGTAGTCTCCTACTGTAGGTCCTGTTTTTCTAAAGTTACGTATCTGGATTTCGCCTTTCGGAAAGTATTAAATGCTTGGAGATATGTAGAACGGAATGATCACTGACTCGAATGGGGACACCTGTTCTATTCAATCTATGGTCACACGTAGCTCTGTTAGTGCTTGAAATGCCAAGGTTGTGGCTTTGCTAGCATACAAATGTTTGTAGGCTTTCTTCTAAGTTCCTCAGAAAAAGAGCATCTGCTAAATTACTTAAATGTTTTCCTATGCAATGAATCCTTTATGATACGAAAAATCCAGATTACTTTTGAAAAGCCTGACCCTGGTTATATCATGGGTGTTTAGACTGAAGGAGGCTGATAAGATTAATAATTGATTCTATATTCATAATTAAAAATGTTCTCAAAGAAAATATGAATTCAGTGCAATTTCTAACTCTCTTTGTTAATGGGAACCCACAAAGTGAGTACTGTTATACTTCTAATAGAGAATGTGCTTCTGCCACACACACACACACAAAGAGTACACTGTATCAGGATGGCAGACAGCCACCTAGAACCTGTGTACAGGTTTCAACTTACACAAGATCAGCGTGTGCCCTAAACCCAAGAGCAGAGGGGCTGGTTTGGCAGAGATTTGTTCCTGCAAATTTCTCTCCCTTGCCTTTCATCAATCTCTCTAAATCCCTCATCTTATTATCACTTACGTTCCAGAGGCAAAACAGATTTTACCTGCTTTCACTTTCCCTCTCTCACTGTACTTCCCTCTTTCTTCTATTCATCTTTGGAAACAACACTTTGTCTCCCTCAGCCAACTCTTCTTCCCTCCCTCCCTAGTTTTTGTGTACATTGCAGCCAAATAACAGAATGAAAAAACACCCTATCTGATGTGACTGTATTGATTGGATGAGATGGTCAATACAGGTAATACTCACGGAAGAGTGTCAGACCAGCTGCACCACAGGCTTCGCTCCAGGGCGTCCATGTCCAAAGTGAACTTGGTCACACAGTAGTCGGAGATAACCCTCTCATACTCACTGTCACAGCCGCTCACCAAGAGAAACCTGCAAACTGCATCGGAAAACAAAAGGAGCCTGTCATCATCAGATTGCAGCACAATGTGTGGTTTGATGGAATCAATAATTTGGGATCATTCTTGGCTTTGAGAGCCCAATGGAGGGAGGAGGACCTAATCCTAGATTAGTCCTTCAACTCTGAGAGGTTTCATGAGTACAGCCCCATGATACTGAATCAAGTCCCCTTTGTTAAGTTTTTGATTGAGTCTATCTCAATTTTCACTAGGCCAGCTCAAATGCTTTATAACATAGTCAACAAGTACTATTTTGTCTTTGAAACCAACAACATTATGAGTCTTTGAACGAAGCAACACTTGGTCTCAGGCAAATCAATATTGATTACAATCACAACTTCTGTTTGCATTGCATAACGAGTATATATACTGGTAAGTTGGTAGGTTTTTAGCTTTACAGGTTGTTGTATTTTGAGGTTTAAAAGTTAGGATGTTTTCTGGTTGGAATATTGCAATTTGTTTCGGAATTTAGACATGAGCTAGCAACTTTTGACAGACCGATTTTGTCTGGTCAAACAAAAACATGCTTGTCTACTGGAAAACGAAAAAGTGTTCCGATATTTGAAGACTTGTGTTTTGTTGATAGCTGTTAAGGTTATATCCAATCAGGCGCGAACACTCTGTCCTACTGTACCTGTCCTTTACATTTAATGTAAAGAAAGGCCAGTCTCTTTGGCAGGTGACTTGGAGTACAGTAAGAAGGAGCATAGCCTAGAGAAACTACACCCAGGCTAAGACCAATCCATGCCAAACCAATCATTGCAAAACTTCCTGGATAAGAAAATTATGGGTCGGGGTGTCTCCGAAATGGAAACCGACTGAAGTACTGTCTCTGATCCTAGCACTGTATCCTCATACATGGCCGTGTGAACCATCTTTAGTCGTTTATTCCACATTATACAGAACTGCACTTAGAGGCCTCTGTCTAATGGGTCCCAGCAGGTCTGTATCTGTCTACAGAGGTTGCAGATAGACAACAACTCCAGCTAAAAGGGCTTTTCTCCCACAGGAACAAATACACTGCTCCTTGAAGGAAACAGAAAGATATACTCAGATATTACAGAAGAGAGGAGGGTTTGAGGGAATTAGTGATAAGTGAGAAAGTGTCTGTGTGTGTATTATCAAGAACACTTCTCAACAGTCCTGATTAATTGTGGTCTTGTTTGCAGCTGTTTATTTTGATATTTGCGTTTTGGTGATTTAGTATGCAAAGTGATTTACAGTCAACTAAAATTGATAAAGAAAAACACTTTACAGTTGCAGCAAATGACAACAAACATATTACTGGCTGTTACAAATATTTGTATGTCAACTAGATACAACACACATTTTATTCTCTGCACACATTATGCATGTTGGTGTGTTTGTGCGTACATGGGATAATTTGGGTGCCTTTGTGCCTGTGTGTCCTTGTCTCTCTCCTGTCTCTTTGTGAGTGTTACAGTATGTGTCTGTGATCCATGTCTGTGTACATGTGAGGAACTGAAGACCCCCCCAAAGATAGTAAACCCTAAGGAATGGTCCCAAAAAGGTTTTTTGGATGGTCCCCACTAGGAAACTGTGGTTTCCAGCTTAGGGGTTAGTTTTTGGCAAATGTTTTAGGTTTTTAGGTTTAGGCATTACAGGTTAGGAATGGGTTTAGGGATAGGTCAGGTTATATTTGGGCATAAATGTTAGGTGATGAATACTGTATAGACACTGTGTAAGCATTGTTCTTTCTGGTTTGTATTAATTCCAGCATTAGTTGTTGTCAAAACATCTTAAATACATTTTAGTAGGTACATGGTCCTCTGTACTTCAGTTGAGGAAAACAAAGTAGTAGCAAGGATTAAGTATCCACTAAATGATATACGTTGTCGAACAGGGCCATTACAGAAACTCCTTGGGTTGCGACATTACGATGAGAAATATTCTTTGATATCAATGGTTTTCTAAGATTAACATTAGAAACCATAGCCAACATAGTAGGAGACACTACAAGTAACATGTTTCCTGATCGGTTTGTGCTTATGCTACTTCATTGGTGTCTGTCGAACCAAACATTTAGAATGGCAATGAGTGAAAGCAGCTGGCATGGTATTGAAATTGTGCTGGTTCCCAGGCAATACTGTAAGACCTGTCCTGAGTTCCCCTAGCTGTAGTGCATGTTTTTTGACACCAGCTCTGACACATGGGGAAAATAACCAAGGGTGAGAGGGAAGTGGAACCACAAAGTGTCCCAAATGGCAGTCACATGGAAATGACCTCTAAACTGGATAGCAAAACCCACAGACTGTTCCTGTATAAGCACAAAGTTTCCTCATTAATAACCTTTGATTTGAGTTATTTGTCAAATGTAATTCAAGAGCCATCTATAATTAGGCTATTATGGGTCATTCTATACTCTTGTGGGTAAAGTGTTGCCTGGCTACCCTCCACATCAATCCAACCAACTGACGTTTCTTTTCCATGAAGTGTCGTCATTAGGGAATCAACGAGGCAGTTCCCTCTTTCCACAGCTATGCGTCCAAGGAAGTGTCAATTAAGCCATTTTTAACATAGATGTTTCAGTGAGATGCTGGTTTTCTGATTCAAACCATTGAATACAGTGGATATAAAAAGTCTACACACCCCTGTGAAAATGCCAGGTTTTTGTGATGTAAAAGAATGAGACAAAGATAAATCATGTCAGAACTTTTTCCACTTTTAATGTGACCTATAATGTGAACAATTCAATTGAAAAACAAACTGAAATCTTTGAGGGGGAAAAATGAAAACCTTACAATAACCTGATTGCATAAGTGTGCACACCCTCTTATAAATGGGGATGTGGCTGTGTTCAGAATTAACCAATCACATTCAAACTCATGTTAAATAGAAGTCATTACACACCTGCCATCATTTAAAGTGACTCTGATTAATCACAAATAAAGTTCACCTGTTCTAGTAGGATTTTCCTGACATTTTCTTAGTTGCATCTCAGAGCAAAAGCCATGGTACGCAGAGAGCTTCCAAAGCATCAGAAGGATCTCATTGTTGAAAGATATCAGTCAGGAGAAGGGTACAAAGGAATTTCCAAAGCATTAGATATACCATGGAAGACAGTCATCATCAAGTGGAGAAAATATGGCACAACAGAGACATTACCAAGAACTGGATGTCCCTCCAAAATTGATGAAAAGACAAGAAGAAAACTGGTCAGGGAGGCTTCCAAGAGGCCTACAGCAACATTATAGGAACTGCAGGAATTTCTGGCAAGTACTGGCTGTGTGCTACATGTGACAACAATCTCCTGTATTGTTCATATGAATGGGCTATGGGGTAGGGTGGCAAGACGGAAGCCTTTTCTTACAAAGAAAAACTTCCAAGCCCAGCTGAAGTTTGCAAAAACAAAAATCAAGTCCCCCAAAATCACGTGGGAAAATGTGTTATGGTCTGATGAAACCAAGGTTGATCTTTTTGGCCATAATTCCAAAAGGCATGTTTGGCGCAAAAACAACACTGCACTTCACCCAAAGAACACCATACCCATAGTGAAGCATGGTGGTGGCAGCATCATGCTTTGGGGCTGTTTTTCGTCAGCTGGAACCGGGCCCTTAGTCAGGGTGGAGGGAATTATGAACAGTTCCAAATACCAGGCAATTTTGGCACAAAACCTTCAGGCGTCCGTCAGAAAGCTGAAGATGAAGAGGAAGTTCACCTTTCAGCATGACAACGACCCAAAGCACACATCCAAATCCACAAAAGCATGGCCTCACCAGAAGAAGATTAACGTTTTGGACTGGCCCAGCCAGAGCCCAGACCTGAATCCAACTGAACATCTGTGGGGTGATCTGAAGAGGGCTGTGCACAGGAGATGTCCTCGCAATCTGACAGATTTGGAGCGCTATTGGAAAGAACAGTGGGCAAATATTGCCACATCAACATGTGCCATGCTAATAGACTCCTACCCAAAAAGACTGAGTGCTGTAATAAAATCAAAAGGTGCTTCAACAAAGTATTAGTTTAAGGATGTGCACACTTATGCAACCAGGTTATTGTGAGTTTTTTATTTTTTATTTTTCCACCTCAAAGATTTCAGTTTGTTTTCAATTGAATTGTTCACGTTATAGGTCACATTGAATGTGGAAAAAGTTCTGACATGATTTATCTTTGTCTCATTCTTTTACATCACCAGAACCTGGCATTTTAACAGGGGTGTGTAGACTTTTTATATCCACTGTAGGTACCCAAATCTATTGTTAAAAAAATTAATTGCAATGAATAAAAATGTCGGGTGTACAAGACAGTGAAGATTCCAAGGATTAGGGTTTGGTGAGGTGTGGTATGTGAATTGTAAAAAACAAAACAAATGTATGAACAGTGGCCATGTTTTCAGTCTTGCCCAACTTACAAACCAATACATTCCCCTTTTTTTGCTGATTGTACTCAACCTTCCATTTACATTCAACGGCAACATTCCAGAACTTAAAAAACAAACAGAATGTCGATCTGAGCGCACTCAATTGCCTTTGTATTTCCAATGGCAGAGATAGAAGTCAAGTTAATCGGTTAGCAAACACAAATTCTCACATGACTTCCAATCTACTCTGTGTTTGGACTATACTGATCCCAAGCATCATGGTTAACATCGATTTTGGTGCTCTTTGAAAAATGGAACTGGTGGTAAAAATCGGTTTGCAACACATTAAAACATTCATAACTAATGGCCACTATATCAAGTTAAGTTGTTTTGCAATCTTAACAAAAATAGAACATCTATGCTACACAGTAATATCTGCAATTGCTAAAATTTATTTTCGCCACAGATTAAAACGAGTTGGGAATCTTCTACATCCTTGTTGGTTCTCTTTTGCCTCGCTCCCAGATGATTTCTAGAATGGAAACACATAGCCATCAAAATCTGCCTAAAGGACAATGTTACCATGCCTTCACTGATTTGTTAGACACTATTCAGTTGCTGATTCATATTTTTTTGTGTTGACAAACAACTCCAATGATGGGCGTTTCGGACTGAATGCAGTGATCAAAAGAGCAGTGGAATTAAATGAAGGGTGAGTTGCCAGGCAAGATTAATTGAGGACAAGCAAAATAGATTAGAATCAAGTGCCCAGTTTATAGAAAGCTTATTAATTCACCTTGGTCAGATTTGTCAAAATGTTTTAAAAGTATACTACAATGTTGTAGTCTGCAATAAAGAAACTAAGATAATGAATGTCTCTGACTTTGGACGGTTCATAATGCGATGTCCTTCTGGGTGACACTGCAATTTGAGCAAAAAACAAACGCAAAGAAGGAATACCACTAAATAGCTTAGGCCTACCATGGCCTGTATTATGGATCACATCACACTTACCCGCCACAAATAAAACAAGGATTAGTTTTGTCAGCGATTTATAATCCAGTCCCATATCTTCCTTTTATATTGTAAGAGATGCGGAAGTCATCCAAGTTCTCCCTTCTTTTCTATTCGTCGGTGCGTACATGCGTTTATTCTTCCAACTTCATTGTTCTTAGCAATAATAACTGATTCATCAAAAGAATGTGCCAACTGAAGTTATTGTTCGCGCCAAAGGCTAATTTCACTGGCGACAGAATGAGAGCCAATTCGTGGAAACATCCATAAATCATTAGTTAACTTCAATCTATAAAGAATATAGGTTTTTATTTAGCCACAACGGATATAAAACTTATTCTGTTGCTGTTTACGTGGACAGTCTGGCTAAATGCATTGAGCGCGCAGGACATTTGAGACACGCTGGCTAGACAAAGCGCATAAGCACAAGAGATAGGTTTTATTCGAATTTTGTATAGTCATTGCCAAGTTGAGAGATTTTCATTATAGTTTTGACAGTATTTTAAAGTGAATTGTCATGTAGGCTACATCTGTTCTCTTCCACGGGCGTTTAGTCTTCCCTAATTATCCATCGGTTGGTTTATCCCATTACTGATAACGCTTGATTATGTAAAACGGATAATTTATTAAAGCTGGCACAATATCAATAATTCGCAGATTCTTCAGGGTCCTTTTGTGTTGGTATGCTGCCATCCAGTGTTTGCAAGCTTCGTCCAAGTGCGAACAAAGCTGTAGGCTTGCTGCAGCACTGGTATTAAACCATGAAATACTCCTGTACCTTTATTTGCATATGAGTTAAAGCGATATGAAAACCCAGTTAATAACACGGATGGCTCGAGGTGGGTTCAGACGTGACAATTCATTTTGTCATCTTAGAACCTCTCCAAGTGGCTTGTTGTTCATTGGTTTGCGGTTTTCTCATAACGATATCCACTAGATGGCAGCAGATAACAGGAAATTACTGAGGCCCACGCGTGCCGTCATACGGTTAGTTGGATATCAATTCTTCTCATTCTACTGAGTTTGAAAATAGACACACGTTCACCGCAACATATCAGCTCGCATATATGAGCATTATCTACTTGAGATAAGCCGAATTAGTGTTATGACTATATATTTTTTTCTATAACCACAGACCTACATTTAACTCCGTTTTGGAGTAGCCTAGTGGTTAGAGCATATAACTAGATACCAAATGTTTTCTGTGTACAATCCAAAACACGCAAACTTAGAAATATGTTGTTCTGTCACTGAGCAAGACAGTTAATAGCTTTCAAGGTGTCATGTATTTTACTACTTGACTGTTGTAAAAAAAGTAATAATAGTACAGTTGCGCCTACAGATCTTTTGCGATCATCTACCTCTTTTCAATTAGAAAAAAATATCTGTTTTCGATTAGAAAAACTGACTGGCTGAATGGCTGTTGTTCCTGGCAGACACCAGGAACGTATCACACAGGGATAATGTCTGTCATTCGCACAGAAAATGGATGTGCTTCCCTCAATACTAGTCTTGTCTGACACTTTGTCCTCACTTAAAAATGTGAATTCGACTAATACCTCTTTTTGTAGTTTAATAGTGGGAAACTTTTTGTTATTTAGAAAAGTTATACTTACAAATAATGTGGTAAAAAATGTCTATTATCATTTGTAGTAAATGTTAAATGTACACGATTCACATTGTGCTACGGTAGCTCAGTGTAAGACTCACTGTGAGAATGATTGTATCATTTATTGAGCGTGTCAACTGAGACCATAAGGGGCAGGCTGCCAACTGGCACAAAACTAAATATTAATTCATTTATTTATGTATAAAATCTAAATATGTTACATAAATTATAGAAATTATATACTGTATTATGTACCAAGGAAGTCAGCCAATCGGTGTTGAGGTTTAAACCACCTGGTTCATAAGAGACTTTATAAACCAGGTGGTTTGAATCCTTAATGCTAATTGGCTGATAGTCGTGGTATATGAGACTGTATACCATGGGTATGACGTCACATCACTTTTTCATCTCTAATTGCATTGATAACTGGCTTATAAAAGCAATAATCTTGGGGGTTTGTGGCTAAGCGAAGGTGTCTGGGCACTTCGCAATGCTTTGTACCTAAGAACAGCTCATATATTGGGCATGCAACACACCCCCTCGTGCGTCACTGCTTACGTATACCCCATTGCATCACTTTTATTGCTCTAATTGTGTTGGTAACTGGTTTATTAAAAACAATAAGACATCTTGGAGGCTTTTTGTGTATTGACAATGTACCAATGGTTAAACCCTGTGTCCAGGCACTCTGCAATGTGCTATGCATAAGAATGGCTCTAAGTCATGGTGTATTGGTCATATACCATCCCTTCTTGCCTCATTGCTTAAATATACCTCAGCTTTCAGCCATTCAGCATTCAGGGTTTGAACTACTTGGTTTACACTATATACTGTACTATATATACTGTATATAGTATATACTGTACTATATATACAGTATATACTATATATACTGTATATATAGAGCCAAAAAATAATATTTCTTTAATAATGGCATTTGACTGCATCTGTATAGGTCATGGGTCTTTGAGTTAGATATGAGTAAACAGTGATTTCATTCACTATGTGGACTACAGGGGATGCTACTGCATTAAGGGTCTTTTTTCATGTTCATATGCATAAACTACTACAGTCGGGCCCTCTTGTGGTTAATGTCAGTAGATTGGTTGCATTGCAAAATACCGTCAGTTATCAAAATGTACACAGTAAGAGTATCTTATTCCATAACTTGTTTATTAGTAATCTAGTAGATTGACATTCACAGAAAGTCCAGAAGGCAGAGAATTATAAGCCCATGTAGTTAATTAATTGCAATGTTTTGTTCATCACGATTCTGGCTGATTTTAGGAGGAAAATAACTACGCCTTATTGGTACCCCAAAAAGCCTACGTTTTAAGTGATAAATCAACTTTGGTTTGGGCATGTCGATAATGATCTCAATGGATAGATACATTATGAATGTGCGTGAAAATCAAACTAAGTATACGTGTATTCAAATCTACCTAGCTAACGTTGGCACCTAGGCTAGTCTTCTGACAACCAATTACATATTAAGAATAGAAAGTAAAATGGAACGTGTGGTAGCCTACTTTACACATTCTGTTATTCCAATGCATTTGTAGGCTATGCGCATTTTACGCACGCTGGATAAGTGTATAGTCCAGGGCCTAAGACAGGTGTACACCGTGCATCAACTAGAACAATTGTAGATCAATCCCTGTGAGCCAATGAGATAAGGCAATACGTGATGCGGGCCTGCTTATTAATCTCAGAGCCGTTCCCTCGACCAATCAGTGGACGGTAGGAGGTGTTAGCCGCACTGAGAGGGTGTGTCCAGAACCCCGAGCCGTCGGCTGGATATGGTGTGAGGAGTAATGACATGGAGTATCAACGGTGAAGACCAGTTAAAACATTGGTGTCCTTAAAATCTAAAAAATAACATTTTTTTTTCTTTTCGCGTTCAACTTGTTTCGAACTATCTGGGGCACCGTGGGACGCTAGAACGCGCGCAACGGACCCAGTCTGGGAAACTGTCTAGAGCCGAGACGTTCCGTTGAATTTCCTTTTGAATAATGGGATATTTATTGGACATGTGAGTTACGGGAGTTACCATCTGCAACCTTGCAAAATGAAGTTTCCCTCATTTCTTCGATGTCTCCTCATCACTTTCGTTGTGTTCAGGGCGAGCGCTGCACAGTCAGGTGAGTGACAGATAGTGCGCTCATGCGCAAGGTGTTTTGGCCATGGCATTTTGGCATTGTAAATTAACTGATCCCACTGCTGCTGTTTTCATTGCATTCTGTTGTGTGGTTTAGCCGCTGGAGCGTTGTGTAAATTGACACACTTCAAGCTAACACGTTGTGATTACCGATGATGGATTATTACTCCATTCGTCTTCGTAAACAAATCTGAAGTTCACAAACACGTCCGTCTTTCCAGTAAGTGTATCACCTGATGTCAATAAACTGAAACCCATTACTCAAGAATGTCTCTAGTTCTATTTAATTCATCTTATGTAATATCATCCATTCCCTTTGGGGCTAACCCCGAATTGATTGTCAGTCTTTTCGAATAGGTTAGCCAAACACAGCCATGGTTTTGATAAGTGTAGGCCCAATTAGTCTGTTTAAGTGGCCTTTTTTCCAAGCTCGGACAATGAATTAAATTCACGGTGGAGTTTTGAATGACTGCCTTATTAATTTCTTTTCAGTTGCGTCGTATCTGGATGAAATGACTTCCCAATCATTTGGGGTAATGCTATAGCTTAAATTGCAAAAGGATGAAGTAATTCGCTTTCTACTTGTTGTTGCTATTATTTCGTCGTTATTTCACTCACTATTAATTCCTTTTTTGTTAAGCATGTTTATTATTTCGCAGTGCTATCTTTCATTTATTTGGTTTGCTTACAAATTTGCCCACGTAAATGTTTTATTTCAGTGTCCTCTGTAGACTACTTATCTCCTCAGGCAGACTCTAATTATGCTATTTATTTCAGCTTTTATTTAACTGCTTTACAATATTATAAATATAGCAAAATAAATCGAATAATCCCCACCCCCGCACCTCGGTCTGTGGTTTCACTGAAAGCTGAAAATAATTTCAGCGACAGGTGAAACAGTCCCGCGGCCGCCACTTGTTTAGTGAAATGCGCATGTAGAAGGCATTCACATCCGCAGGCACTCGCTGAGGCATGCGAATAGCTCCGGTCCCTCTCGTCCCGCGCGTGGAATCGAGCGGGTCCCACGCTCTTCCCTCTGCGTTCTCATACTGCTTATGAGACTGTTTGTCTATTATGCTTTTTGGCCGGGGAATTAAACGGTGTCCGTTTATGAATCGGGTTTGTTGTCGTCTTGCGTCTTGCGTGGGGCTTGGCTGTGTCTGCGAGCCAAATTAATTGTATAAACCGTGGCTAAAATCTTTGTTTTCAGAAAATGTGACAACTGCCTACAACCTTTTCCATGTCATATCCATATAAAGGCGTGTACAATGTCTGGAGCCATTACAAATCGCGATATTATGGTGACTGTTAAACTTTTCCAAAAGCTACCTTCGTCTTTTCACAGTGATGCATTTAACTCCCCTTTAACCCAGTCTCTTACGTCTGTTGTATTGGCATTTGTTTCACATTTTCACAGTAGTCTATACAATATGTTGGACAACCACTACCAAAGTTCTATTATTCTCTTAGAACAGAACATCTTGGTGTGTCCTTGGAAGTATCCTGGTGCTTGGTCAGATGGTGTGTAGGATCTTATAGTTCTTGTTAATGCAGCTGTTACCTACTTTGTTCTACCCTGTTCTATTCTGTTATTTTATCTGTTCTGTTATTTTCTGTTTAATTATGTTCTACATATTTTATAGCTTAACTAAAGTGCTTGTGTAATTAATGTACAGGACACCTCACCATGGTGGATGTGTACCGTGCTGTCAATAATGACCTGCCATTTAGTCATCATAATGTTAGACTCTCAGCACTGAATCAAAAATAAGCAACAACATTGAAAATATTATTGCAATTAAAATAAACACAAATGCTATTTCAGAGTGCAGAAAAAATAAGTACAACCCTAGGTTCAATAGCTGGTGTTGTCCCATTTGGCTGAAATATCTTATTTAGCCATTTCTTGTAATTGTCTACCAGTCTCTTACATCGACTGAGAGGATTTTCCCCCATCTTTACAGTACTACTTGAACTGTGTCACTTTCAAGGAATTTCTTGCATTCACGGCCCAAGTCCCCCAACAGCATTTCCATAGGATAGAGGTCTGAGTATGGACTCAACCATTTCAAAACCTTCCATTTCTTCTTTTTGATATATTCTGTTGTAGCTTTGCTTGTGTGTTTTGTACCACTTTGAGTTCTGTTTCAGCTTTTTGACAGATGGCCTCACATTCTCAAGAATTCTCTGGTCCAATATGGTTGATTCTATGATGGCAAGTTGGCCAGGCCCTTAGGTAGCAAGGCAGCCCCAAACCATAATACCCCAAACTTGGAAAGTTGTTGTTCTATTCAAAGGCAGTGTTTTTTAGAGACATTTATGAGCATCGGTTTTGGTTAGCTTTTGGTCTGAATTTAGTGTGACAACCTGGCCTATGTAGATTGTCAGTGATCTGGAATTTTACATTTTTAGATGATCCTTCAGACAGTGGACTGATGTAATTAGAAGTGCTAGGAAATGGCTGTGTTACCACTCCAGACTCACTGACATCTATAATCTTTCTTTTCAGGGCATTGGAGAGGTCTTTTGATCTTGGCATGAAGTGGTTTTGGATTAGACCAAAGTTTGAAACTGTTATGGAAGACGGGACCTTCCTAAATGACTCTTTAATAGTTTTCTAATAATTTGCAACAGTTATGCAATTAAAATGAACAGAAGTGCGATGCCCTTATGCAGAAAAAGTTAGTGCACCCCCACCTTTATGTCACATAAAATTGATAAAATTAGAATCAGGTGTACCGAATCAGATTCTAATATTAGCCATTTTATGTGATGGTAAAGGTAGGGGTGTATTAACTTGCATAAGGACCTTGCACTTCTGCTCATTTTAATTGCATAAATGGTTTCAAAGTAAAACATGTTGTGAATGTGATTGGAATTTAACTCAAATATCCATGTGCTAAGACAACTTTCCAGGGGGTGTACATACATTTCACATGACTGTGAATGTTTATAAGCAGCTCATTGATAAGCGTGTCATGAGGACTTGGATGCATCCCCCACCCCTTCTGGGTCTTCGACTTCGGGGCTGTTGAAGTGCTGGGCGGTGCATACAGTAGACCTCGACTCTGACCAGCTCAGCGTGTGAAGCCCAAACAACCCTGTTCCCTATGTAGTGCACATGCGAACATGACTATTGGATACTGTGTGTTGCCATGAGTTTGTCTTAGACCTGGGAACTGTGAAGGGATCCCTGGTGGTATGTCTTGTGGGGTATTAATGGGTATCTGACCGGTATGTTATTCGATTATGTAGACTTGTACTTTTCATTACTCCTATATTTGTCATAAAGAAAACAAACGAGAAGACCAGCAAGGCTTTTGTCGTGCATGTTGCTGAGGTCAATGCCGTGTATATATCTAGGTAATGCGCGCCACCTTTTTTTTGAGCCAGCTGCATCTTGGCTAGCTCTTCTGTGGTTATGTGTGCCCGACAAAAGTATTGCACTTAATCGGGTGGCATTTGGGCTGTGATCATAGTATGAACTGCACTGAGGGGATCCCGTGAGCCTCAGTGGTGGCCATAGGAGAGGGGCTATTTTAGACGTAACACACAATTAATACGAACCCGAGAAGAAGAGGGGGACGGGGGATTTGAGCGGAGAGAAAAGCAGCCTCTGGACAGACAGGCGAGGTTATTTGGCATGCCATACTCCCAGCCAAGAGCCATATTTGTGATGCAAATTTCCCCCCTAAGAATCTGAGCTATGCCGCCCGCTCTGGGAAGTTGTGTCTGCATGTGCATGTGTGTAGAATAGAAATGGGATGTTGACCCCCACCACTTCCCCAGGCCCCGACACACACACACACACACACACACACACACACACACACACAAACACACACTTACACACCCACCTACAGACACACACAGCACTCTCACCCAGGCCACTTGCCTGGCCTCTCCTATCCAATCAAGGCGGTGAAGTTATTTTTCAAGTGCTGGCCTATGTGGAGCTACCTGAAACAACTGTTTATACTCTTCAGATCTATTCCCAATTGTACTTTTTATGAGGGCTATGCCAACGTTAGCTAGTATGCATTCGCGTGGATTGTGTTCGAATACCTTTGTTTGTAACGCGCTGGTGTTCTGCAAGTGTTGTTTTTGCCTGTCCGTCTGCCTGTTTTGTGCGTTTGTGTAGGCAGATGGCGTGACATCATAATTAGACTGCCGTCGGTGTGACATTTCAGGGGGTCCTCATGGTGATCGTCTTGGGGACGAGCAAGTAAATACCTATATCAGATTATTCATCAGCTGTGGCTTTGTGGATTACCCAGGGATGGGCAGTAGGGTTGAGGGGTCAGTGGTGTTCTCCCAAGCTATTCACTAGTTTATACTCTATACCTGCATAGAGGCCATTTGGATGTGCATTTTCAACATCTTTTGATTTTTTTCTTTGTTAAGAACCTTGAAATGTCTTTGTTGGGAAAAAAAGTGCTCTACATAAATTTTGATTGATTGAGAAAATTATAATTTATAACGGGCTAATAAGGGTCTTTAGATAGCATCTGTCCACTGAGTTTTTCTCTGACTCTACAGGAGATCTTACAAGTGGATTTAGTCTCTCAAGCAAATTAGTCAGCAATACTGGCACAGTTACTGGATATCAGATATTTGTTAAGCATCTTCAAATTTCTCTGTTGTAAGAAATTTGCCATGTAAATAAAGTTTGATTGATTGAGGACATTATAATTTATAACGGAGTAATGAAGGTCTTTAGATAGCATCTGTCAAATGAGTATTTCTCTGTTTAACTCTACAGGAGATCTTGAAAATTGATTTAGTTTCCGAAACAAATTAGAGAACAATGCCGCCACAGTTTCTTGATATCAGCTGGCACCCGGTGCCAGTCATTTCTGCTCTATGACACAGTCATTATGCTGTCGTCATCATCGTGATTAATGTTTATCATCCATCCAGGCATTAGTGTGAAGCTGTGTGTTTACATTATCACACAATGAGACAGGTGTGTGCGTTTTTTGCGCGTGTATGTCAGAGAGTTGGAGAGAGATAAATTGAGAAAGTGATTGTATTTAGATGAGTTAAAACCCACATGTATTGAGTGTCAGAGAGAGAGAGAGAGACATCTGTTTGAGAGAGTATGATGAAGATTAGTTCAATCAGGGTGATATTGGGTTGATCAGCGGTGGCTTGTTCATCGGCCTCTCGATCATTACGAGCAACGGGCGAACAGCACCAGCCACAGTAAACAGCGCTTCATAGGCTTTGTGATGCATCACATGACCAAGCCCACTGTCAATGAGAGACATTGCATTCCAGTTCAGGCGTGTGCTCATTCTGCACCAAAGAGAAAGTCTGGTACTCAAACTGGTTGGCACTCATTTTCACGCCACATTGCGGCAACTTTTTCACAACCCTTTTAGAAACGCGGCGTGATGAACTCAGCCCATCATTGTGCTTTGTATTACAGCAGCACATGCTCGGATTTCTCAAGCCTGGAAAGTTATATAATGGCAGTAGATTGTTGGTTTGACATTTGTTTCCCTGGCTCTTGTACAGAGAGGCTTCTGTCTCTTGGGTTCATGAACCAACCAAATATTTACATGCGCTTGCACAACTACACAGCATGTGAGAGTAAAACATCCCAGATTGGGTCTTTCAGATGCAGGAATGGCGGAAATTGAATTTTCAATAGCCTGAGTAATCATGCCCATCAACCAGTTCCAGGTTCTTTTTCAAATGCACACACACACACGGACACACACACACACACTTCCCCTCTCTTCCTCTATCTCTCCTTTTTGCTCTCTTTTTCTCAGTCTTTGGCAGGAGAATAAATAACCCCACATACCATGTGCTTAACCCATTCAGTCCATAGCAAACATTTTTTAAATTACTTTTTGTCTATTATGTGACTTTTTTTTCACAATCTATTTTGTGAGGGCTGTTTGTGGACAAAAATGTGTTCCTGTCAAAAATCCTTTTTCTGAAACTGCTAACAACTAATCCTAGCCCTAATAGTAATTTATATTAGTGCATTCATTTTGGTGCTGTAAAAATGATTAAAATATTAAATTGCGATTAAGCATATAATCTTCTGTAGTTAATAGCAATTTTAGCCAATCATGCCAGGATTTTTTCACAGCTTTCTTGTTGGCTAAAGACCTTCTATACATTTGGATGGAAATGTCTGGAAACAAGATTACTTTCTCACTAACAACATAGAACATGTATTCCTGGCTGGTTTTATTGACATACAAAACCAATAATGACCTAAGCTAAGACTTTTCTCTCAAACTTTACCATAAATGTCAGCCCTATACTTTGGTTGTGGCCGGAATGGACACAGCTCCCCTATACTTCCTCAATAAAATTTGCACTGCTGAAAATAATGCTAACTAGCTGATGGATGCAAAAAAGGTTATCCTCAAAAAACATCAAACCAATATAATCTCTCAAGTCATCATGTTAATTTGTGTTTTCTTGACCGTAGTGTTTGGACATGGTCCGTTTAAGCAGAGCACAAGCAGAGAGGCTAGCAGCTATGACAAGCGTTAACTTCTGCTTGGAGGAACCAGGATGCACCATGACGTAAAGCATTTAAATTTCATTGCATGGGTTAGCACATTCATTTTGACGTGCAAACCGTGCTAGAGTATCCAGGGCTGTCAACGGTGAGTGAGATGTTCTACACAGCATTATTTTCCTTTCAAAAGCACCCACTCATATGGTGGTCTGTCTTTTGTATGTACACATGTTGAAATTCTCAATGACACTGAGCCAACTATTGTATGTCGACACCAGATTTAATGGGTTAACACCAAAACAGAATTTGCTCCTATCGCTGAAAAGCTGAATGGGTTAATTAGAAGAATATCTGGCTTTGATTGGGCTGGACCATCTTGTGCCAACTCCTGGTGGGTTGGATTGGCCAGTCCAAGCCTTGCCTGGCAAAGATGTATGTAGTGTAGGCTTGACTGTCCGGATCTCTCTGTTGTATTCTCTACAAATTCCAGAGCTCAGACAGTATCTTATAGCTTTATCCTCTGTAGGCGGGAGATGGGAGTGGGGGCGTTATGGTTTGGGGGGGGGGGTGAATTGGGCTTCAGTCCTCAGTTTGCCATTCAGAGTGTTGGGGAGGGAAAGGCTTGGGGATTTGTTTTTGGGCCGACTGGAGGGTTTGTTTTCTCTGCCGCTTGTAATTCCACTCAGAAACAAACGGCCCAACTTTCTGCTGTTGCGAGGCGGCGACCCCAACCCACCCTCTCTCCCCTCTCTTCGCCTTTTGTAGTCTCTCTTCCTCTCTCTATCCATGTCTCTCTCTCTTCCTCTCTCTCTCTCTCTCCCTCACTCTGCCTGCTTCTTTCTTTCTCTCATTCTCTCACGACATCTCTGCTAAATGTTGATTCTCTTTCCTCCCTCTTCTTTTTTTCTCTGTGATTTCCGACGAGAGAGGGTTAAGGTGGAGGGGTACAGTGGAGCTGTCAGCCTCGTTGGGCAGTGACTGGCTCATTTGTCTCCCTTTAATTATCACATCCAATTTGTCACACGGACAATAAGCTGTCTGTGGGCACTCTGCAACATTGGTCTGCCTGTCATCATTGTGTGTGCGCGTTTGAACACGCTCAGTCATGTTTAAAGGCCGTATGGCGAGTCAGTGTGCTCCTGGCGCGCCTGTACGTTTGTGCGCGTCCGGAAACCTGCAGAAAAACGAAGTTCTTTGATTGACAGCGTTGCTCTGGCGATCCAAGGGTCCTTCACTCGTTCCCATTGAGTCAGCCTCCTTTGCTGTCCTCTGTGGCTTTCTTCCTCTGCTCTAAGAACAGCACAACGGGAGGCATTTGAATAATAATGCAATTTGTCTAATCTCCACGAAGGCTACCTCATTACCTCAATGAAGAAGAAAAAACGTATTCATTGTGACTCCCAGTGGCACAGAGCTTGAGTCCCAGAAGTGGTTGTCGACTCCCAAGAGAGTCATTCCTTTCCCATGTTTTGTTGTGTCTCTCTTTCGCTTTCTTGACAGCACACACACACACACACACACACACACACACACACACACACACACACACACACACACACACACGAACTCACACACACATACTCACACAGACGCTCTCTGTGTTGTTGCTGAAGAGTTAAATGTATACAAATAACATTAATAATATCTGTGCTCAGGTATGTGTGAGAGACGTCTACGTGTTTGTGTGTGCGAGGATGCCTGCGTTTGTGCGTGTGTGTGTCCTCTGCCATGTTATTCTGTGCCTGCTAATCCCCTTTCAGACATTCACAGTAGCTAAGCTGTTTAATTACTGTACCAATGAATGATATTGACTGTTTCAAGACTCCGCTAATACGCCTTGCATTATAATCTCTGTTTGGTGTTTTTCTCTCTCTTTCACTCCCTCACTGTCTGTGTTCCTCTTGTTGTCTCTCTCTATGACTCTCTTTCCACCGCTCTCTCTTGTTCTGTTCCTCTGTCTCCCTCTGTACTTCTCCCTTCCTCTTGTTCTGGCTCTCAGTGTGTGTATGTGTCTGTGTGCTGAATATGAATCAAACCTATATTAATGTAATGTTGGGAAAGACAGATTGAAATGCAATAAGGGAGCTGAAGGACATGATTGCCCGCTGGCTGAATTAAAGACAGAAAGTATTCCCTAACCCATTCCACAGGTGCCATTTTAGCCTTCTGATGTGAGCCCAACTACACATATTTGTCCGTAGCTATCCAACTGTGTAAACAATGACAGTTTCCTGTGTGTGTAACAGCCTTAACAGGGGCAGTGCGTCCATGTCCTGAGACTACTGACGGAGAGAAAGGGAGAGAGAGTGAGAGGGAGGGAGAGAGGGAGAGCGTGTGTGGCAGCTCTGTGCAGGTGGGATGATCAGGGGCACATTGTCCTCCTAAACGGCTCCTCTTGCGACGGTGACCTGTAATAAATGAGTGTGCCGGAGGAAGTGGCAGCTGCGACAGGGGGCTGGGGAGTGTGGGAATTTGGGGGGGGGTGGGGGGCGGGTGATGATGGCCACCACACTCAGGTGAGCTGGGAGAGATGGAGATCTCCGTTTCCTACTCTGCGTCCTCTCTCCTCGTCCCCCTCTCAAAACCCAAGCCCCCCGCCCCGCCCCCCCCCGACCTTCTAATCCAATGGGGCTTGGGGATGGCGAGAGGGGTGGAGACTATGCTGATGAGATCCCCTGTGTTTGGATTAGCGTGTGTGTGTGTGTGTGTGTGTGTGTGTATGTGTGGGGATGTGTTAGAGATAGTAAAAAGGGGGAGAGAAGAGATACACTACGCAGCGCTCTTCTGCTGTATGTGATAGCAGCATGCCACAGCCAAACACACACACACACAGACACACACACACACACACACAAACACACACACACACACACAGACACACACACACAGACACACACACACACTTGTTCAGTTCACAGGCAGAGAAAAAAGGTCACCCGCCTGCAGCGACCAACCCCCCCAAACTCAGCCTTTTCTCTGAGAGCTTTATGTGTCTTTAAACCCTGGTAAAGGAGCGGCCATATTTCTAACGGGACTGCAAGGTGACTGCCTGACACGCTGTGTATGTGTCTGTGTGTGTGTGGGGGGGGGGGTGTTAAAAGAGATGGAGGGAGGAAGAGGGAAACAAAATAAACAGCGAGAGAGAGAGATGGTGAGGCTTTTAAAGTGTTCCTTTTGTCAGCAGTGTGTTCCACGAGTAGCTGTCCAGCTGTGGTGTATAAACCACTGTGTTTGCTCCATGTACCAGCGGCCAAGTGGACGGTGCTGGCCTGAAGCCAGTGACCTTCGTCTGGGACACGCCGAAGCCGTCTGGGACACCAAGGACACAACACCTAGACAGACTACATACTGGGACAGAGGAAGAAACACAGCAGATCCCACAGCAGTCTATGAACTAGGACCGAGCAAATGACAGCCCTGTCCTCCTATCCTACTATTGTTTATCTGATTTCTGGTGATTTCTGGTAATTGATGGACATCCTGCACAGGATAGGTGCCTACTGGTGGAGGTCAGGCACATACCCCCCCCCCCATGTTTGGAAGAATGAGGGAAAACGCACATAAACAGTCTCCTGTGTGAGTTTATTGCCTCTGTGATGAAACCTCATTCCTCCTGGCAAGCTGACACTACGCTGAGGATGGCGGGTGGTTTGGAAGAGACGGAGTGAGGAAGAGAGGGAGTGAGGAAGAGGGAGAAACACGGAGGGAGTAGGCGGAAGGGAGGGGGGACTCATTTTAATTGTCAGGTCCGGGAGGTAGGTTACAAACGTCTGTGTGTTTGCGGGATGAGGACGGGGACTGCGAGGCGCTCAGTCGGTCGGTCTCGTGGCGCTGTGGTTACTGTGGAGCCATAACAAGCCATAAGCACCGGCATTTATCACACCAGACCACACTGTCGTCGTCTGGGTCAACTGAAGTGTGGGAGTAACAGTGTTCTGCGGCACGTGACTTGCACACTCACACACTCGCTGAAATGTTTAGCACATCACACTCTCTCTGTCTAGTGCTAGAACAGGGTGGTGTTCATTAGTGATAAGCAGTGGCAAAATATTTTGCAAACTTAAAATATTTCTTAATGGACATTATTTTAGGTAGCCAATCCCTTTTTCGCTTTACCGGATGTTGGTTGATGCCTTATGTTCTGGTGTGTTGTTCTATACAACAACAAAAAATCTAATGGTTCTTGGGGGAGCCATTTGAATAATTGTTTTTGGGTCCATGTTAAACACTCTTAGTTACAAGAACCCAGTTGGTTGCAGGTTCCAGAAAAGCTTTACATGAAATCTTGAAGGGTTTTTCTGTAGCCAAAAAGGGTTTTGCCTGAAAATCAAAATGGTTCTGCTATAGGGACAACCAAATAACCTTTTTGGAAAAAAAACATCTAAGAGTGTGTAGGCAATAAAGAAGGCTCATCCATCCATCTCTCTCTACAGGTGATGATGTGAACGCCCACGGAGTAATAACGAAATGATACGGAAAAGATGGGGGCTGACTGCTCCTCTTTTCCCCCTCGCCATTCTGTCTCTCTGTTTTTTTATTCTTTCAAATTGATTTTGTTCAAGCTGTTTTTTTTTTTTGTTGATGGTGCGGAATGTGGTGTTTTTAATGCAATGGCGATTTAAGACAAAACCAAAGGTCTCTTTGATCCCCCTCCCTCTCATGACACTTCCTTCATTCCTCCCCTCTTGGCCAAAGGCATTAATGGGGTCAGGTGTGAGGTTGCGCTGTGCCAGGGTAGCCTGGAAAATTCTGGCATCACCTCAACACCGCTGGCACAGCCGCCCTTTGATCATATGTTGTCTGGCATACCTCCATGTGTGAGTTGACCAGGAGTCAGAGAGAGCGCGAGAAAGCGACAAAACAAAACGTCTCAATGAATGTAAACTCCGTTCCCAACCCCGTCACCACTGGAATCGTCATAACGCTAGTGAGAGACATACAGGAAGAGAGAACCACGGAGAGAGAGAGACGATAAGACGGGAAGACAGAAATAGAGCCGGAGATGATGAAGACGTAGAGAGATTCACGAGTGCAAGAAAGAGAGAGAGAGACAGACAGGCGACACGAGCACACGCTGTCATAGATCCCTATCAGTCCACAGGTCTCTGTGGGGGAACAAAGGGAAGGACAAGCAATGCTTGGCCCGGCAGAAACATCCAGCAGCTCGGCTCCTCTGACAACAACGCGATATCTGTTACATGCACATCAGTCACACGGTCGGGCTGTCACAGCTTGCCCCCCCCAGTGAAGGCAGCCATTCATTTCCCTCAGGTTGATCCTATCTGCATGGCCGTGTACACGCAGAGAGACACGCTAGCAGTCATTAACAAACCAAGTCACGCTCGTAAAGGAACACGCATGCTTATACACCAACACACACACACACACACACACAGACACACACACACACACACACACACACATGCTTGTTTTAGTATAGTCGTGAGGACTTTTTGGGGATCACATTTGATTTCCATAAAAAATGTCAATATTTTCCAAACCCTAACCTTAAAACCTAAACCCCATTATAACCCTAACCGTAACCCCAAGCCTAAAAAAATACACCTATTAAAATAAGGACTAGCCAGATGTGGTCACTGGTCATGATTTTCCGTGGGTTACTTTGCTAGTGGGGACACCTGGACCTCAGTGACGTAAGTTCACCCACTGACCGGGATGCCAGGAGGATGCATTGTTGCCCGTGACTTCTCCGGTTCCAGTTTGCCAACACGCCCCCTGTTGATGCGGGTCCCATCGTTCTGCCTTACATGTCCCCACAGCTGGTCAACAGGTCTATATGAGGACCCCTCCCAGCTAGAGCTGTGTCCTGTGCCAAGGTGATTCACATGCCATGGCAAAGCCAGCGCTATGGCCGTCCTCGCCTTCAACTCTCTGTCTCTCTCCCCGTCTCTTCCCTCTTTAGGGCCGCTCGGTATTCTTAACCTCCAGACGACTCTCATCCTCTCCTCTCAAACTGTTTTATTTGGTCTGTTCACTTTCATTGCCCCTCTTCCAAGAGGCGGGAAGACAGACGGGGCGGAACAGAGACCGGGGGGGGGTATTTGCATAGATAAGGGGGCTCAGTCGAAGAGAGAGGTCGGGGGTGAGCTAGAGGAGGGGGGATCAGAACAAGCCCGAGAAGGTCAGAGAGTGAGACAGTTGAAAGGCCTCCAGGGGATTCCGAAGATTGGATAGGAAGTGTTTTTTATTTGCCTTTTTCTTCTCTGGAAACACCAGCTGCCTTTGTCTTTCTCTCATTTACTTAATTAGAAGTGCACCGAAGCCACCCTGCCATCCCACATGGTGGTGGTGAGGCATTAGGAGGCTACGTGTGTATGTATATGTGTGTGTGTGTGTTTAAGAGTGTGTTTCCATGTGTGTTAAAAGGGATCGGGGGGTGCCCCAAGGCTAATGTTCTGAAAAGGAAGAAAGGACGAAGTGATTTTTTCTCCCTCACAAGCAGACAATACAGCACTGACCTATAACAAACCCAACGCAGTCTTCACATGGAAGATGTTCAGATACTGGCCCTTAACAAATCACCATGTGTTTCAAACAAACTTCTGTTGTTGTGGTCCTCAATATGTCTTTTGGTAAAAAATTTTTGGTTTAAGACTTTGGTTAAAGTCCTGAGTGATTCTAGTAAACAGATGCCTATATGAGGAGATGACCTGTTCTCGTTACAACTGTTAGAACCCTTCTGTGGTAAGCTGCTGAGCACGGACTGAATTCAAAAAGCAAAAATTGGAAAAAGCTTACCTCAGTAATCAAACAGTACTCAAGACAGACTGAAACACCATGTAAACAAACTTTTTCCTTTTAGCATATTTTTACCACGTTTCCCCAACCACACAATGTTTCGCAATGTTATGTTATTTTTAAAAATTGCAAAATTGAGCTGGGTGAAATTTCAGGTGTTTCAAGAGCCAGGCTTTTTCTGTCAAGTTGGAAGGCTTCAAATTCCCACCTTTTCTTACATCAGCTCAGAGGTATGATCATCTCCTCAACCACAACCAAGAATGGCAGAAGTAGGAAACGCTTGGCTGTTACCCAGATGCTAAAACTTCACACCATTTTCTATATTTCAGTGTGAGCAAACAAGGAATTGATATTGCAGTGAATAGTTTTACGGTGTAATTAGCTGAGAAATATAATAACATACAGTATCTCACAGAAGTGACTACACCCCTCACATTTTTGCAAATATTTGATTAAATCTTTTCATGTAACAACACTGAGGAAATGACACTTTGCTACAATGTAATGTAGTGAGTGTACAGCTTGTATAACAGTGTAAATTTGCTGTCCCCTCAAAATAACACAACACACAACCATTAAAGTCTAAACCGCTGGCAACGAAAGTGAGTACACCCCTAAGTGAAAATGTCCAAATTGGACCCAAAGTGTCAATATTTTGTGTGGCCACCATTATTTTCCAGCACTGCCTTAACCCTCTTGGGCATGGAGTTCACCAGAGCTTCACAGGTTGCTACTGGAGTCCTCTTCCAGTCCTCCATGACGACATCACAGAGCTGGGGGATGTTAGAGACCTTGCGCTCCTTCACCTTCCGTTTGAGGATGCCCTACAGATGCTCAATAGGGTTTAGGTCTGGAGACATGCTTGGCCAGTCCATCACCTTTACCCTCAGCTTCTTTAGCAAGGCAGTGGTCGTCTTGGAGGTGTGTTTGGGGTCGTTATCATGTTGGAATACTGCCCTGCAGCCCAGTCTCCGAAGGGAGGGGATCATGCTCTGCATCAGCATGTCACAGTACATGTTGGCATTCATGGTTCCCTCAATGAACTGTCGCTCCCCAGTGCCCAGTGGCATCACTCGTGCAGCCCCAGACTATGACACTCCCACCACCATGCTTGACTGTAGGCAAGACACACTTGTCTTTGTACTCCTCACCTGGTTGCCACCACACACGCTTGACACCATCTGAACCAAATAAGTTTATCTTGGTCTCATCAGACCACAGGACATGGTTCTAGTAATCCATGTCCTTAGTCTGCTTGTCTTCAGCAAACTGTTTGCGGGCTTTCTTGTGCATCATCTTTAGAAGAGGCTTCCTTCTGGGATGACAGCCATGCAGACCAATTTGATGCAGTGTGCGGCGTATGGTCTGAGCACTGACAGGCTGACCCCCCACCCCTTCAACCTCTGCAGCCAGGCTGGCAGCACTCGTACGTCTATTTTCCAAAGACAACCTCTAGATATGACGCTGAGCACGTGCACTCAACTTCTTTGGTCGACCATGGTGAGGCCTGTTCTGAGTGGAACCTGTCCTGTTAAACCGCTGTATGGTCTTGGCCACCGTGCTGCAGCTCAGTTTCAGGGTGTTGGCAATCTTCTTATAGCCTAGGCCATCTTTATGTAGAGCAACAATTCTTTTTTTCAGATCCTCAGAGAGTTCTTTGCCATGTGGTGCCATGTTGAACTTCCAGTGACCAGTATGAGGGAGAGTGAGAGCGATAACACCGAATTTATCACACCTGCTCCCCATTCACACCTGAGACCTTGTAACACTAACGAGTCACATGACACCGGGAGGGGAAAATGGCTAATTGTGCCAAATTTGGACATTTTCACTTAGGGGTGTACTCACTTTTGTTACCAGCGGTTTAGACATTAATGGCTGTGTGTTGAGTTATTTTGAGGGGACAGCAAATTTACACTGTTATACAAGCAGTACACTCACTACTTTACACTGTGGCAAAGTGTCATTTCCTCAGTGTTGTCACATGAAAAGTTATAATCAAATATTTGCAAAAATGTGTGGGGTGTACTCACTTCTGTGAGATACTGTATACTATTTTCTGCTGTTTTAAGCCAGAGGACAAGACCGAAAGTAATTGACAAAGTCTCCAACATGTTTCAAAGAAAAAGAAGGCATGGTTGGAGAAAACATGACGTAGTAGGAGGAAATATCCAAGAGGGGACTTCATTTCAAACGCTGGCCCTTTAACAATGCTTCTAGATTTAAGATGCTTTTTCGTGAAGAAAACCACTGGTTTCCTACTGACACCCCAGGGAACCTGGATTCATAACTAGGGACTTAACCATACTGAAGGATGAAGATGACATCTGTGAGTATCACATTAGGTGGGCTTTCTTTATTCTATCACCATCGACAGAATCCACCTAATAGGGCTTCTTTTGATGTCCTAAGTAAAGACCTCCCATTGGTTTAAATCTGTGATTGACGTGTGGTTATCCCGCCCACGGTGGGGGGCAGTGGCCTGGCTTCTCCCAGCGACAGTAAATTGGCTGTTTGCGTTTGCTGATGAGGCAGATGTCACACACATACACACACACACACGCGCGACACATCAACATGTCGTCCTGCCTTCGTATTCGTTTCGACACACAACTGTGTCTTCGGCGTGCGTGTCACTTTTTTCATGGCCGTCAGATTGTTTTTGGTTGCCTGTGTTCCGTCTCCAGGCAGGGTTGTAGAATAGGCACCTCCTGCTGCGTCCTTTATGATGCTCTACTCTGGATGGCATTACCGAGCTCCAGATTACAGCAGCCCTCATACTGGCGACAGCCTTTTATCTCTCTCTCGCTGTCCCCTCGCTCGAATATTATCTACTTTATTTCCAGCTTCCGCTTTCTATTTACTCTCTTCCTCCACTTCGATACACACTGTGTCGCTTTTGCCGTCTCTCTTTTCTTTCTCTCTCTTTAACTCTTTTTTCCTCTGTCCTTCTGTCCTTCACTCTTACTCCACCTCTCTATCCTCTCCTTGCTCTCTACTGTACGCTCTTGTACTTTCTTTCTGTCTCTCTCTGTTTCTGTCACTCTGTCTCTTTGTCACTTTCTCCCATTCTCTCGCTCTTTCACACTGTTTCTTGCTCTCACCCTCTTTTCATTGCTGAGTCCCTCTGTCTTCCTTCTCTCTCTCTCCTCTCCATCCTTCTCTCTCAATCCCTCGCTCTGTATCCCTCTGTCCCCCTCTGTATCCCTCTGTCCCCTTCTGTATCCCTCTGTCCCCCTCTGTATCCCTCTGTCCCCCTCTGTATCCCTCTGTCCCCCTCTGTATCCCTCTTTGCCGTTCTTCTTTTCCTGTCTATCCACATCTCATATCTCCCTCTCTCTGTCTGTCTTTGTCTGTATTTCTCTCCCCCTCTCTGTATCCCTCTCTCTCTCTCATCCCTGTCTCATTATCTCTCCTTTCTATATTCTTCCTCTTCCCTCGCCCTACTTTAACACATTTCCATCTGATTTACTTTCTAAGATTGATGAAAATTAATCGATAATAAAGGTCCACAGGCTCTCATTTAAAACTTTATAGGCTCTGCTTTGTGGGTTCTTGTGTGCTACATGGAAGAATATACATATTCAAGAGCTTCAACGAGGAATCAGGTTTTCATGTCAATACACAGGAAGCCACAGATGTGCATATACACCGGTGAATGCTCACCAAATCACAATACTTAAACACACACACTTACACACTCACAGAGCTTGTCAGGCATGGCAGCAAATCAATCTTACAGATGTGTCCCAGGCTGGCACTGGACCTGTCGCCCATCTCCCTCTTTTTTTCCTTCACTCCTTCACTCCCTCTGTTTGTCCAGCATGCTAATCCGGCCTACTGGTGGGTATTGACGTCTCTGTGTCACATTCTTCCTTCTCTTCCTCTCTGCACTTCTGAGGCTACTAAAAGTAATCCTGGAGAGAGAAAGTTTTTAAGTAGGGGAAGGTAGGATAGTGACATTTAGAAATCAAGATGCTCACATGCACACACACACTCACACAAACACACACGCAAACACAGCATTTCTCTTGCATGTCTCTGCTTGTTTGTGCGAATCATCCGCGAGCATCTGTGCTGTTTTATGTAACTTTATTAGTTCCAACAGCGCACCTGTCCGCTAACCCTGATGTAGAGGATGAATGCCTGAGAGTTTGCTTTTATGGACTCCTGTGAAACACCAGACGGCTGTGGGCTTGGCGGATACTAAGTTAGGGAGACACACACATAACACGCACCCACACGCGCGCACACAAACACACACACACACATACGTAAAGTACGTACACATTCTGTTCAGTGAAATAGACTTCTAATTAGTGGAATTAGCCAGAGATCAGAAGGTTCAATTAAGAGTTGTGTTGTGTGCCAAGACAGACGGTGCTAATTTGCATCACAACACATGTTAGTGTTGACTGGGGCTCTTTGTTATACGAGCAGACGTGGCAATATGGTGGGCGCCGCCAGCCCGGCCGCTCCTCACAAGACTGGGCTAGCTGCGGGCTGCCTAATGCGCACGCTTAAAAAGCACAGAGGAAATGAAGGAGAAAAAAACAAAACAGGATTGTCTAACACGCGAGCGCGCGCTCGGACTCCGACGTACACGCGTGCATACGTGACGACACGTCCGAGTTCATACGTAAACTGCCCGCTAATCCAAAACCGGCCCCGTGCGCACGACACACACTTTTGAGTTGCCGCCTTAATTAAGAGCATAATTAAGAGGGGGCTGCTGTACCTCTTGCTCAGCAGTGTGTCTAGCCCATTGTGTGTGTGAGGGTTCTTCAGTCCCCTGGGCGATTAGTCAGCTTCTCTTTCTCTATTCCTTTCTCTCCCTCCCTTCCTCCCTCTCTTTTTGTACACCTCTCATTTTCTCTGTCTCTCTCTCCCTCTCTCTCATCCCATCTTTCTCCCTCCCACCTTTTTTCTCCCTCTCTTTATCTTCCTCTATTTCTCTTTCTCTGTTCCCTGCTGTAGCATTTGGACAGAGCCGCCGATTCGCACAGCAGCTTTAATTTGCCAGTCAAATACCACATGTTCAACAAACCCATCATTATTCCCTACAGAAGATCACGTTGGCTGTGTCCCCAGTGGAGCCCTGTTCCCCCTTTCCTCCCAAAGGCTCCAAAGTAGGATACTGAGGAGGGGAAAAAAAAGATTGTGCCATTTCGAAAGCATCTGTTGTGTGTTAATGTGGGTGCCACCTAATTAAAATCACTTCCGTCTCCAAATGTCAACCGTTGTGAATATCATTTCCCAGTGGTTACTGGTGCTGTAGTGTAGTTTGACCAAGCTTGCTGCTTTCCCCCGCAGCTTCTCTGTCCTGTCGTAGCTGACTGTTTTTTCTCTTTGCTCCAATGTATGTGTTGAGGTGTGTGGATGTGTGTGCGTGTGACTGAGAGAGACTGAGAGAGAGAGAGAGAGAGAGAGAGAGAGAGAGAGAGAGAGAGAGAGATACTTCAGATTGACATTAACATTTCCATGAAAGACATTATCTGCCTTTAACATCAGCCACGAGGCAGGTGCTAATCCAACCAAGTAGGCCAGTGGTTTAGTGGTGCGTTGAGGGTTTAATCTCAGTGCCACTTAAGTCTTTTCTTTTTCCACTTTTCCCAGAACCTTAACCAGTATATTTGCTTTAACTTCATCCATTGTCGTTCGTCGTACTTCTGCCCTATATAAATGTCAGATTCTGTGGTAAATCTTTTACGTCTCGTGTGTATTTTGGGTGTTTTTCTGTGTCCCTGCTCTCTGCTAAGATGGCAGCTGTGGACCTCCGCTGTGTTAAATGAATGTGTCCCCGTCACTGCTGGGCTCCATTGATCAGCATCACAGCCAACTCCCCCTCAAATCACCTGCTCTCCCTCAAATTGCCGGCACTCACCCCAATCCCCTGACTCTCTCTTACTCACACGGCTCAGTGTAAAAAGCATTAAGGCACTTTGGGGGGTTGTTATATATAGCCAACATACCAAGGCTAAGCTCGGTTCTTATGCACAATGCTGCACGCAGTGCCTGGATATGGCACTCAGTTGTGGTATATTGTCAATATATAGCGACCCCACAATGTGCTAGTATGAACTGGTTACCAGCGCAGTTAAAACAGTAAAAAAGCTCATGCACATGGTATACTGTCTCCTATTCCCCTGTCCCACTGTACCACTATCTTATGCCAGTACAAACATGAAAAAATAGTGTTTGCATGACAAAACATTTTTAATCTGCCATTGTTCCCTTGAGCAAGCCACTTAACAATGAGAATGTATGCACTCATTACTGTAATTGACAGTGGAAAATAATGTTAATGTTAGTGTCTCTCTGGTACCTGCACTTCAGTCTGTGACCACTGTTTCCATTGCAGTTGATTTATGGTCTGCCCCATCCCATGACGTCAACAAGATGGTAATGTCACTCTCTACCTTGCCTCTTCACTGACTTTGTTGGATTGCAGGCCTGAGAATTGGATTGCATGGCAGGGGACAATATATTACCTTGATATTTAGGTGCCAAAACAATATGAATTGCAATTTTATGTGTAGTGCACACCATGTCTGCTACATAGAGACAATAGAGACCCAAAAGAAAACTTTTATTTGACTAGGTGACCTGTTTAAAACAAAAATGAACTAGCTGTTTTTTTTGTTCAGTTATGTCAAACTAGCGCAAAAATAATAATGCAACATGTAAGCAATTAGGCACAAGGGCGTGTGGTATATGGTCAATATACCACGGCAAAAGAGCTGTTCTTATGCCCACAACGCATCGCAGAGTATCTGGTACACTCTGTACATTGTCAATATACCACAAAACCTTTCTTATTGCTTTCATAAACCGGTTACTAACGCAGTTAGAGCACTAAAAAGTAATGTGATGTCATACCGGTGGTGTACTGTCTCATATAACACGGCTATCAGCCAATCAGGATTCAAAGCACCCGCTTCATAATGTCAAATATGTTATGGTGATCATATCATCAAAACTAATTCTGTATCAATTTGTACACTAGTGGATTGTGGTGGAAAATATTATTGCTGGCATTAGTTAATGTCTCTACAGACAGGAATTTCTCTTGGCTAGCTATGGGCTTTTCTCTTGGCCTAGTTGGCCATCGTTAAGCCTGGTAAGTTATTAGCAGGCCTTTAAATGACTTCACCCATGTGTGGCCTACATAGATTTCCTATGGAAAGACTGATGCATCTATTGAACTCCAAGGGGGTGTGGCCAAGCACTGCTCATCCCGGCTACCATCCGTCAGATTGGTCTCACATCAGCCCAAGGGGAGGAGGTGTGCACGGCTGCACGTGACCTTTGCTTGCTCTTTTTATTATCTTTGGACTATCTTTTTTATTCTGCCATTGCTGCTCTCTGCATCAAAGCACTCAAAGAACAATGTGAGGGAGTTGAACACAAAATCTAAGTGAGGGCGTCTTGTTTTCGTATCTCTCTGTGTCCCGTGTAACCTGTATATGAGACTCAATATCTTCCCTGAAATGCAAACTTGTTTGGCAGTATCCGCCATTTCCCTATCTCTTTATGTCTATCTCGCTCTGCTTTGCTCTGTTTTCTCTTTTCATTCCAGGAGGTTGACGTAGGTGGGTATTAGGCTGCCCAGTCACGGTTCATGTTTCCACGCTGTCCTATATTAACCCAGATTTAAACGGTTTCGCAGCATTTACCTGACCTGTGGTTGCCCTCCAATTGAAGTCTTATTTCTATTCTCACCCAGATCCTGGAGGTTGTTGCACCGTTTTGGGGAAAAGATCAAAGTGTGTTGTGTTTTCATAAACATGTTTACTCCTTGCGGCTGACCTTATGACCCCGGCAAAGTGATACATGCTGTGTCCCGTATTTGTCACTACAGGCATTGCAACAGCAACAATCTTCTTCTTTCTCTTAATCTTCATCTTTTTTTCTTCCTCTTCTTCTTCCTCAACTTCCTCTTTTTCTTCTCCCTCCCCAAACCCCTATTAAGACTCAGCCCCCACCAGTGTCTCCTTAATAAGGTACATCCATGTGTAATTGCTTGTCAGTAGGTCTCCTGGGGGTGGAGCTCGCTGGTTGACAGCAGTGGTAATCAGCGTAATGGCCGGCAGATGAGGGTGTCAAACAGCTGGTTCAAGAAGGTGTGCTGAATGCCCGCTGGTGGCAGTGAAAGATACAGAAATAGGGGTCCACATATGGGGAATAGCTATAAACATGGAAATGTATATTTTTTTTACCCTTTACCGGGCCTCTCTGGGCCACTCTGCCAGCCTTTGCGGAATGTGAATGGAGAGTTTCTATGCATGCTCAAATACTTAGTCCATACAAACATTCAGTCAAATTATGGCAGAGAGGCTGAGAGACTGGGTGTTTCTCAATTTGGAAGAAAAACTGTCCTCTCCTCGTCTCCTCCATCCTTCTCTTCTTCATGGCCCGGAAATCGATAATTGGTTGCCAAATGTAGGAGTGAATACATTTGTTATTAAGTGAAGTGAGTGTCTTTAACGGTAATTTGCCTGATGAATTGCCGGGAAAGGAGAAGCTAATTTTTCCCCGTGTTTTCTTTTTCACTCTTCTTTGCTTGTTTCACCGGGAAATACATGTTAGTGTTATCTCTCAGCATTGGTGCCCGAAAACAGCGACCCATTCGCTTGTTTTTTTTTTTGTTGTGTGTGGGGGTGGGGCTACAGTTTCAATTTAATCGCTTACCCAGACGCACGCACACATTCACTCTGAGCTAGTCGTTGTCGCAACCGGATTTCTCCACCTCTTCTCTCCTCATGTGTCCTCTGCCGTGGTTGAACCGGATCGTTAGCACTAGCTCCTAATTAGCCCGGTGTTGGCTAATTGTGTTTCTGACGCGTGGTCTCCTGGGAGGCAGGCCTGCTAATTTCAATAAGGGTAAACAAGCAAGCGCTCCCCTCTGACGGGCTATGGATTAATTAAAGCCGCACGGCCTTATGCGCTGACTCAGAGAGAGAATGGAAAAGGCCAGGAGAGAGATAAGCAGAGAAAAATAAAGCACCGAGAAGAGATTTATAGGGGGGATACAGAGAAAATGGATGAAACGAGAGAAGCAGGAAAGATGGAGTGAGACGGAGAGAGAAAGAAAAAAGACGTACACCACTTCTGTCACGACAAACAACACGGAGACATGCGCTCATTTGAGTAAATTACCATTACTTTCATTTGGCAAAGGCTGTTCCCTGTCCCCGTCTTCTAAAGTGGAAGTCCCAGTGAGGAACTCAATGAAAGTGCCCTGAATGAGTTGCTGCTCACAACTTATCAAACTGGAATCATTCATGCCACTTCTCTTTTCCTCTCCCTGTGAAACACTGTCTGGTGTACACAGAGACGGGGACGCATTTACTTTGCCTTTATTTTCCTATGCGTGTTCTCTTTCCAATATTTTTCTACTCCTAATTCAATTTTTTCATTCACTCCTTTCTTCAGCTGTTCTGTTGTCAGCTCTAGCTACTTCTATTTCTGTTTTCTCTTTCTTCCTTCCTCTCTATCTCTAACTGCCTCTGTCTTTCTCAACCTCTCTACCTTTCTCTCTTTCATTCTCTGTATCTCTTTCTCTCCCCTCAATCTCTTTCTTCATTTTCTGTCTCTCTACTATGGACACACTGGTCCTGTGTAACATGAGCCTGTTTGCCAGCTGAAGTCATCAATGCAGGACGGTTAATTCCCCACACTGTGAACTGTATAACCGGGCCGGTCGTTTTATTAAAGACACCTACAGCCCATTTGTTTATCGTCCGGTGCCCGCATGCCGCCGGAGCGGCCATTAACCGCCGTGCTTGCCGCTTGCCAGCCCAGCCAGGCTCGTAAATCCGCTGCCTTGCTGAAAGGTCCCTCTCGTCCTCCCCCCTGAGAGTTGAATAGCATAATGGAGTTTCATTAGTGGCTGCCGTTGTCTTCCAGCCCTCCCTCTCCCCCCTCTCCCTCCTTGCCCCCTCACCCTGCTCCGTAGCTCAGTCCAGGCGAGGATCCCACAGTCCCGTGCTCTCCTCTCCCTTCCTCTCTGGTCCTGTCCTCTGTAAAGACCCTTTACATCATGAGGCACTCAGTCTTTCACTTTCCATTTCAGCCCTGCAGGGTATGGGCGGGGTACCCTTTTGGCGAGTGATTTAGGATGTCAGGTCTGTGTGAGACTTGTGAACGAATGGCTGTACGGGTGTGTTTAAATGTGTGTGCACGCACGCGCGCGTGTTTCTTGCGAAAGCATATTTGTGCGTGAGTCTGTGTGTGTGTGTGTGTGTGTGTCGAAGAGAGGAAGAGCGATGGTGTGCACTGTGTGTGGGTGTGTGTGTCTGGGAGATAAGTCTGTGAGTGTCTTTGATTCATCAGTAGGATTTATGGCTGTAATAATGGAGGCTCAGTGACTTGGCTGTGACTCTGAGACGCTCGCAGAGCACCATCCATCGGCCCTCTCTTTATCAGCCCCGACAGAGAGGCTGGAGCTGGACGTCCATACACACCGCCTGGGTCACTGCCTTGTATGAGGGACCACATTCAACTGTTACTCATCCAATGCCCTCTACCCACCCATTCATCCATTCAGACAATGACTCTGCATTCGTTACATTACACCCATTTATCAGACAGTCTCATCCCCATCGACCTACGTGGTGAATTGGTGTTAAGTGGTTTGCTCAAGGGAACAATGGCGGATTCAATGTATTTTCTTTCCTTGTCGGTTTGGGGATTTGAACTAGCCACCTTTCGGTTACTGGCCCAACACTATTTGTGAATATCTTTCGTCATCACTTGCATCATAAGAGCAGGCATCGGGAAGGCCTTCATCCTGTCTTCTCCTCCTTTGTCCTCCCCACATCTTCCTCATCTCATCTCTCTATAACTCAAAAACTATTCGCAATATACACTTGGTGCTACACATTTTTTAAGTATTAAAAAGGTTCTGGACAGCAACTTCAGTAAGTTTATTGAATGGCCCATTTCTAAGCAAAGCTCCTTCATTAGAGCACAAAGCACCTGCAGAGTATGCATACATACGACAAGGTGAAAGTAATTAAAAACATACACTATTTCATTTTATGGTAAATAATTTCTTCCCCCCAGGAAGGGCTTTTAAATCTCCAATCGTATTCACTTTGGAGCACAACACAATACAGTGTGCCTGGGCTAGTACTATAAGCATTTCAGCATGTTTTAGAAGATTAAGAAAATAAAATGTTATAATGCAACTATCATCCCTTAGGTCTTGTTCAGCAAATACCTCAGTAGTTTAAACATATCAGAATACATTTGTTTCACTAGGTACATTACTTTTACTTGTACCAGGAGGTGGCCATATAAGAAAATGAGGTATAGGTGTATAATACACATTGATTTACAGTTGATGTACACACAGGTTTACAGTTCCATCTGGATAGTATATGCATCTATCTATGCATTCAGATTGGCCGAGTTTAGGGAGCAGGACAGTGCAGGCTAGTACAGCTGTTTAATTAGCAGTGAACAGTTTGTAGGTGTCTTGATTTGGTGAGTCTGGTCTGGTTAGTCTCTGTAGGACAGATGGCCAGTGCCCTGGGCCGTGGCAGGGGAAAGCAACTGTTCAGGTGGTTGCCGCGGGAGACTGTTTGGAACAGTCAGCATCCCGGTTGTTCAGCAGCTATCCTGCCTGTACGCTTCATTGCCCTGGAGTCTTGGAGGATGTCGACGGAGGGCAGGCGGCAGCCGTTGACCCTTGGTACAGACCATGCAATGAGTTGCGATTTACCCCTGCAGCAGGCAGACACAGACCCAAACCAGAAGGTGACAGTGGACTTGGCGATGTAGCCAGATACGATTTGATATGTTGCAGTAAAGTGATGACAATGTGTTAAGATAAAATGTTTGGTCCCTGAGTAAGGCGTTATCCATTTTTTGATATATTTACCTTACTCCTCCCACTGTGTTTCTCCTTTCTGTTTCACTCTCTCTTTCTGTCTCTCCTTATGTATGTTTTGCCAGTTAGATGGTTTGCACTAGTAGTAGATTATTCTTGGAATTGGAGGAGTATCCTTGGACTGTGTTCCTTATCTGATGCTCTCTCCACACACCCACGCAAACAACAAATACACGCACCGTGCGCTCACGCTCACGCACACACACACACACACACACAAACGCACACAAGATACACACATGGAATCCTAGCTCTCAGGGCCAGACAGACACGCTATCTTCCCCAGGCTGACCTAGACATATGCCTGAATTTGCAGCATCCGACACGGACGTTGTTTCCACCTCACCTGGCTTAACTCAGCTCCACTGCGGCTCTCGGGGCTTTATCAACAGCAGAACAAGTCGTTTCCAGCTAGTTTTGGCAAGCCTTGGCAGTACGCTGGGGATCCAGGCTCAACAGCCATGGTTCAGGGTGTTCCTGCGAACTCAGAGTTTTCTCCTTGAGAGCATCCGAAATCAGTGAGGACACTGTGGAATTACCCTCCTGTTTGCTCTTTGTTACAGAAAAACAGGAGAAATCTTTCCCAATTGAAATTTATGATAATCCGCGGCTCATTTTGCCTTTTTATCCCGCGGGGGCAAAACATCGGCGTAACATTTCCATAACGCAGACGTTTTTGGGATTAGAGAGAAGCATTTAGGAGGTGGCGTTGTGTCTAGTAGCACTCTGGGCTGATGGGGATGTCATCTCTTAAAGGGCATGTTAACCGTGATGGATGCTCTGTCAGTAACACTTGCAGATGGCAGATTGCGAGATTAGGCGCAATGAGTCACATACAGATACTGTAGATGGGATGAGAGGGGAGGGGAGAGAGTGAGAGACCGTGAGAGAGGGAGGGAGGAAGTGAGAAATAAAGAGACAGGCTGAGTGACTGAGTGAGAAAAAGAGAGAGGGTGCGAGGGTAAGCGAGAGAGACAAATAGCTGTAGAAAACAGAGAGCTCTGCTAATGCGCGATAAACAGTTGCTTCTCTGAAAAACATTTCACTTGTGGCTGAGCGTAACCCTGAGACTAAGTGATGTTGACTTCCTGTTTTTTTTTTCCTGCTCCTACCTTTGAAGGATCTGAAAAACGCTGCTCTTTTTTAACAAAAGGAGCCTTGAACTTCACCACTGAAAGGTCTCCCTGTTCCTGTTAACTAGGAAAGGAAATTGTTCATCTTGAAGGGGCAATATGCAGTTGCTACATCCATTGATTGACTTAAATTAATAATGTGTACTCACTGAGTCTTGAAGGGCAAGATCTGTTACATTCTGTTTCATTCAGCTACACGATTTTAACCTCTCACAATGTTTCGTCCAGTGGCTGAGAATGCTTTTTTCACAGACCAAACTCATCAGAAATAGGAGCCAAAAGTTTGATTACTGAAACAAAGTATGAATTAGTGATTGACTTTTAGGATATTCATAAAACATTTAGTACATTTTTTGTCCAACTTAGATTATTGTCACCTGGCTTCTGATCATGGGAAAATATCAATATCCTTTTAAACATCAGACACTGTATTCAGAAGGATCAAAACTAGTGTGGGTGTCTGCTGACTGACCCCAGGCGTAACCAGATCGTGACAGGCCCATGTGCAAAAATAAATAATGTACCCCCTCTCCCCTAATAACCCCACCCATATTCCACACCAGATAGGCCTACCTCATACCCTGCACCACAGCTTTCCTGTAACTGAAGCGTAAGCCATTTTGCCAGTAAGTTTGTGCAAAAGAAGGGCGCCCCACGCATGACAGTGATCAACAATTAATCTGAATGCACTTATGCCATACATTCAGCCGGATGGCGAGTGGTCAACGTACACAATGATTACCCTGGGAAATCCTTATCAGGACCACCAAGCAGAAACATTGCAGCTGATCACAGGGGAGCATGATATGCATGGGAATGGTGCAAAGCTCAAATTGAGACACATTTCCAGAATAGCTAGCGTAGAGATTGGTGCGATGCCTGAGGGTGTTTTGTTCAACACAAAAGAAACACAGAAGCACTTAATCCAATAACTGAACCAACACAAAGAGAAGAAATTATAACAAAAAGTGTCCAGGCAATCTTGGCAATCAATGTATAAAATTGAGTCGTCCCCTCAGTAGCTGCTCCGATCAGCCTTCATACAAGGCAGGTCTTGAGGGGTGGGGCAGGCCCTCCTGGCTGCCTCTGGAATGATCCAGAACCTTCCCCCAGAGTTAAGTCGTCTTGCTTTGGAACATCGTCGCTCTCTCCCGATGCGTGCTCTCCATGGTCCTGAACGTCTGCAATCAACACAAAAAAACAATATACAGCTGCATATGTTCTAGTCACATGAATGCAATTATAGTATTTCTATAATAATGCTATCTGAGAACTTATCTTTCCTGTAGGATTCATGTTATATTTATATTCTAGTGAAATGTCAAAAAGATACATTGGATTTCTTCCATGTTACAGTAGATGTGATATATCAGTCTTACTAATATGTAAGTCCCCCATAACTGTATTATAAATAGAAACAATTTAAAGGGAGAATTTTCTTAATATTTTGATAAGTACATTGAACCAAATTTTGGTTATAGGCTGACCCAGAAGTCAGTAATTGCACTGAGCAGACAATATGTTAACTTTAAATTCCCCAAAACTGCACGCAGAGACATGACTCATGGTCAGCCTGAGGGATGTAGCCCAGTGGTTTAACCAGTAGTTGCTAGATCCAATTTCAGAGCCAGCAAAGGGAAGAATTCCTCTTTTTGTCCTTGAGCAAGGCAGTTAACCCTAATTTCTCCCCAAGCCTTTGCTGTAAATGACAATGTATTCTAAATCAACTTAGCTGGTAAAATAAAGGTATAGAAAATTAAGAATGAAAAACAGCTAAATAACCCAAATACCAAACTATCACTTTAACTGTAGTCTGCCCTTTTTTTTTTTACAACAATTGTTGTGTTGTTGTGATATTATAAAAACCCAGGGCGCATACTAAATGTCACCATATTCCCCATGTACAGTGGTGCACTGTTTTTGATCAGATCCCATCAGGGAATAGGGGCCCATTTGGGCCCCATTAAATATTGGTTGAGAAGGAACAATGGCGGGAAGGACTTGTCAGAAGTTGTCAGGTTTGCTGAGGCGGTCTCTGTCCAGACTAATGTGTCCAAACCCTAACCCCTGATAGAATCTGATGCATCAGAGATATACTAAGCTAAAAGAATAACAGTAAGACATCAGCTGTGTTCATAGATGACAGAGGCCCCTGATAACTGAGCAGCCGCCGGCTATGTGTGTGTGTGTGTGTGTGTGTGTGTGTGTGTGTGTGTGTGTGTGTGTGGGTGGGTGGGTGCCTGTGCATGATTTGTTTCTGACGGCTCATACCCATGTTTCCAAGAAATCAGGTGCACTCTAAATGTCGCTATGCTAACTTGTTTTCAAGTAACATTATGATGCAAGTGTGGACCCATTTGTGAAGTATTTGTCTGGGCAATCTCTCTCTTTCAACTGCAAAGTGGCAAGTTGGAAAGGAGTACTCTGGGCACAATTTACTCTCCGCATAAAAAACAATCATCATCTATTTACACTCGGTAAAACAATCATCATAAATTACACATTTGTACCGGCACTCGGGAAACACACGCTCGGATGCTCTTTGTTTACGATAAAACAAATATGGTCCCTTGCCTCGCCATTGTCGTGATGGAGTGTGAACAACAAGCAGTCTTTTGTTTCGGTAGACGGTGTTGTCCCCGTTTTTAATGAAGAGTGGGAGCCTTCCGAATGAGGACTCAATGGGCCGTGGAATGGGGCCTCCATTTTTCGCTCCTTTTTCTCCTCTCTGCATTCTGAACCGCTGACCCCCCCCCCCCATCAGGAGGAGGATTAGATAAAGGGGCCATTACCCTCTGTCTAGGGCCCCGTGCTTAGAGGGACAACGGACCGGGGGCCGGCATTCACATACATTTACGCACAGACACACGGACAGACAGTATTTGCTCACACTCCATATAGGTTTCCTTGGATGCGGACAGGAATGCTCCTCCCACTCAAATTGTCCATATCTAATAGTTCTCTCGCTCTACCAGCGGGCCTCTATTGGGTACAGAGAGCTAGTGTGTACAGAGCCACTTTGGGACAGCTGGTGTGCAAAATGTCTAACCCTCCTTCCCCCTCTACTACTTTTGACCTCCAGGATGAGACCTGCTACAGATCTGACTAATGTCTCCCTCTGTTATCTGTTGTCTAAGTGAATGCATGAATGACTCCCCTACATGGTTGGTGGCTGTGATCATCCAGTCAAGGTTCTTTGCTTGTGTGTGTGTGTGTGTGTGTGTGTGTGTGTGTGTGTGTGTGTGTGTGTGTGTGACTGGATAAACACAGAGAATATGGCTAATTTGTAATCTCTGTCTCCACCATCTTTCTCTGTCTTCGCTCCAGTTGACACCCTATTCCCTATGTAGTGCACTACGTTGGACTGTCAGGCCCTGGTTCTGATCAGGCCGTGTGGACTTGGACTAATAGGATGCCTTTTGGGATAACCTGTGTGTTGCAGCGTGGTGCATTGATCAAAACCGTGACCTCTGGCCACACCTGTTAGTAATGGAACGCGCCCCTCACCGTGGCTAGGTCAAGGTCTGGTATCCGACTGCTACAAATGCTCCATCCAGCTTGTCATCGATCCCTAGAGAGAAGACACACACACACACACACACACACTGTGGCCATGTACACTCACACTTCTGAGCCCCAAGTGATCCCAAGAATTTGGGCTCCCCTTGAAATAGCAGGCTCCCTGTGTTGACTGTAAAGAAGTGATCGCCCACACCCGGAATAGCATCGCCACCCCGGGCAGGACGCATACTACACATTCTCATTCCCAGCTGGCGCGACTGGCGCGACTCCCGCAATGAAATCTCTCGCTTGCCAACGCGCAGCCTGACGCGCATGCGTGTAGTGTTCCACTGCACGCCGTGTGTTCCAGGATAAATTTCCCCATGTTGTCTTCCCTGAATAATAAGAATTACTACCCATAACACCCTACTAACTCCCCACGCGATATCTATCTACTCGGCCATTACAGAGCGCAGCTTAAGACGCGGGAGGCTTAATCCTCGGACCATCTGGTGGTGCTTGCGCTGGTGCGATGGAGGCGGCCGACATGTGCCGGAAGCCTGAACAGACCTCGGCTGCGGCCGTTGATCCGGAGGACAGTGATCGGGTTTCGCTTTGTAGACGCGGCCGCTGCTCGCTGATCCAGAGGATGGTGTGGAGCCAGAGGTGTAAGTCACTGAGCACGCCAACTTAGTCCGGTGGAGGACGGAGGGCGTGAGAGTGGAAGCGAGAGAGGAGGCAGAGAGAGAGACAGGAGGGAGGGGTAAGGGAGTCGTAGATTACAGCAGGTATTCAGCGGCCTCGCTTTACCCTTGAATGCATAGTATTGGACTCTGAGGGAAAAACAACACCCAGTGTATCATAGACCAATGTGGGGCTTGAACTGTGGGCAAGTTTCGGGAAATAACACCTTTCTGACCCATAGGGCCCTAGAAATAAAGTATATGTGAAACGTTATACATTACACCCTATACTATTCTACAATGACCTCCGAAGTCATTGGGCCACTTGGTAGTGATGAGCAAAAAAAAAAAAACTCTGGAAAAATGCAATTGTTGTGATATATAGCTGATCTTACACTCAGAATGGGAGAGCCAGCACCTTTCAAGCGACAGGGTGTGAAATGGTTAGCGCCGGTTAGCGGGCGCTAATGTCAGATCACAGCATGTGAACTCATGTTCGCCAACCTGAGCCACGGTCACTAGTGCTGGCCCCCTGCCCCCGTCAACCCTCCTCCCCATGCTCCTCGGCATTGGTCATAAAGCTTTCGTTTTCCCCGTACCGTGGCACATAGCTGAATTAAACCCTATTATGAAATGTGACTGGGCCATTAACAAGATGGATGGCCACTAGCCCTAGGGGCCCCTGCTTGGGCCTTTGTCCTGCCTACTGGCCCCCACTAACAAAAGCGGTCGGTCCCTTGGAGGGGCCCCGTGGGCCGGTATTATTGAACTGGAGTGCTGTGTTGGAAGAGGATGAGAAGGAACGATGGGGGACAATATATGCCCCGACAGCAAGGTGGAGGCCGCTGGGGGGAGAGGGAAAGATAAATGCAGCAATTGAATTGGTGCTGTGACCCGTGGACACCATGGTTGGAGCAGGTTCTGCTGGTAGCAGCACTATGGTATGGCCGGAGGCATAATGGGCCAGAGAAGTTGGAGGGTTGGGGGAGATGTCTGATCGTCAAGGGTAGTGAACTGCCACGTTGGCCCCACGCTCAGAGGTCCTGATGGAGAATGGGGGGGGGCAGAAGGAAGAGGATGGTGGGATGATAAATCGAGTTTTGAGAGCGAAAGTACCTAGTATTTGACGTCTGGTACTTTGCTATATCTTGACATTGCTTTTTGTTCGTGGATGTTTTGTTTTGTCTGTGGACATTTTGTTGTGTCATGTGGGCATTGTTTTTTTCTGTAGACTAGTGTTTGGTTTATAGTTATGTCTTTTGTCTGTGGATTGTGTTTTATCTATTTATGTTGTGTTTTGTCTTGTGGACTAGCTTTGTCTGCGGTAGTTGTATTTTGTCTGAAGATATGCGTTCATCTGGATATTATAGTTTCTCTGGCTGTGTGTTTTGTCTTTACAGCAGATGTGTGTTGCGTTTGTGTGGCAGATCTCTAGATCTGTTTTGTCTCTACAGTAGATGTTTAGATGTGTGTATTGTCTGTACAGTAGATGTTTAGATATGTGTTTTGTCTGTACATCAGATGTGGAGATGTGTGTATTGTCTGTACAGTAGATGTTGAGATGTGTGTTTTGTCTGTACATCAGATGTGGAGATGTGTGTATTGTCTGTACAGTAGATGTTGAGATGTGTGTTTTGTCTGTACATCAGATGTGGAGATGTGTGTATTGTCTGTACAGTAGATGTTGAGATGTGTGTTTTGTCTGTAAAGCAGATGTGTGTTGTGTCTGCAGTGTGTCCCCTACTTTATGGGGGGTGGGGTGCTGGGGGTTGCGCACTGACATGCCAACATCATGTTTTTAATGTATTTATTATTTATTTATTTTTAATGTCCTCCCTGTACACCATTCTCTCTTGCTTTATTTTCTTAATTTTATTTCACAATACTTTCTTAACATCATTCCCTAATAATAACCTAAGTTCTCTAAAACTGTTCATGAATCCCCTCCCAGACTCCTAATAATAGCAACTAGCTACTAATTAATGAGGAAATATGGATTATGGAAAGCAATATCACCAATATGGATGGGAATATTGGGGGTTAAAAGGGGGTAGAAAATATAGTTTTGCTGGATGTAGCACACAGAGCCCCAAGATTTCACATTATGTATTTTACTTTACAAACTCACCTGAGTATTTCATACACGGCAC
>JACXGI010001337.1:45533-62297 GCA_016801175.1 Esox masquinongy
GGGGGGGGGGGGGTGTAATGTGGTTGGATACGTAACACAATCCCTCCCCAAAGCAACATTTATAAGCAACAATAATAACATCTAATTTTTTTTTTTTATAATAGATATGTTCTCTACATTAACGTACTTAAGCTCTAACTATTTCTCAAAGTGCTCCACCTTCTAATATTCTTTACCTTATGTAAAGTTTTATTTAAATAGCAATTATTTAAAAAAAAATAGATATTTTTTTCCTGTACAGAATAAACACTATATACACCGATCAGCCATATCATTATGACCACTGACAGGTGAAGTGAATAACACTGATAATCTCGTTATCATGGCACCTGTCAGTGGGTGGGATATATTAGGCTGCAAGTGAACATTCTGTCCTCAGAGTTGATGTGTTAGAAACAGGAAAAATGCTGGCCCGTGTCCTCCGATCCAAAAGACGAGCTACTGTTGCTCAAATTGCAGAAAACGTTAATGTTGGAACTGATAGAAAGGTGTGCATTGCAGTTTGTTGTGTATGGGGCTGTGTAGCTGCAGACCAGTCAGTGTGCCCATGCTGACCCCTCTCCACTACCAAAACTATCTACAAGTGGCATGTGAGCATCAGAACTGAACCATGGAGCAATAGAAGAAGGTGGCCTGGTCTGATGGATGGCCGGGTGCATGTGTTGCTTACCTGGAGAACACATGGCACCAGGATGCACTATGGGAAGGAGGCAAGCCGGCGGAGGCAGAGTGATGCTTTGGGCAATGTTCTGCTGAGAAACCTTGGGTCCTGCCATTCATGTGGATATTACTTTGACACGTACAACCTATCTAAGCATACCGCCTATCTAAGCATCTTTCATGGCAACGGTATTCCCTGATGGCATTGATCTCTTTCAGCAGGATAATGCACCCTGCCACTTACCAAAAATGGTTCAGAAATTGTTGGAGGAACACAGCAACGAGTTCAAGGTGTTGACTTGGCCTCCAAATTCCCCAGATCTCAGTCCAATCGAGCATCTGTTGGATGTGCTGGAGAAACAAGTCCGATCCATGGAGGCCCCACCTTGCAACTTACAGGACTTGAAGGATCTGCTGCTAACGTCATGGTGCCAGATACCACAGCACACTTTCTGAGGTTTAGTGGAGTCCATGCCTTGATGGGTCAGGGCTGTTTTGGTGACAAAAGGGGGACCTACACAGTATTAGGCAGGTGGTCATAGTGTTATGGCTGATTTGTGTATACACCACAGACTTTTATTTTGAAGGCAAAATTAGAAAACCGGAGGTCTTATTGTTGCTGCCAAATCTTTAATGTTGCCTGCATGACGCTGATATATTGTAGCCAATTGTAGCTATCGAGTTGTGACCGTTAGCTAGCTAGTTAGCGTCTTACATTTGATTGTCATTCAGACGTTGTTTACCTTCTTTATATCAATGTGACAACCGCTTACTGACAGTTCAACACAATGTGCGCATGCACAGACACAGCCAGTTACTTCCCTCTGACCTCACTTGATACTCCAAACGTCGGGTGCAGGACATTGTTGCTCTGCGCTGATGCTTGTGTGATAGTAAACTGCGCGCAATGGTACACTGCGCTCAGCTTTGTAAAAATTTTTATTTCATAAAAATATTATGTTTTTCTGTGGCAGCGCATCACAATTTAGCTGAGGCGGAGCGCCGCTCTGATTACAATTAGAGGGAAACACTGGTCTGTACTTTAAATGTGTAGTTGTGTGTTTAATCTGTTGGTTTGTTTTGTGTATGTAACATTTTTTAAGGCTGTGGATTTTGTGCTGTGTGTTTTCCATTCGACTCCCTTCAGCCTCATGCTGTTCACTGGGCTCAGGTGTGGTGTGTTGAAAGTTATCCTCCGGCTTTCAAGGTTCCTGCATTGATACCTGTTTCCAGGCCAACTGTTCTTGTTGGTTACCAAGAGCCAGTGTGCTTAATTGACACTCTCAGATTGGGTGACGCTGGGAAACTAAGGATCACAGACCACAGAATCTCTGTAACCCCTCCTCAAATGTTGTAACAATTTAGGAACTAGTTTGCCAATTTAGAGACTGTGGACCATAGAATTAATGTGAATTACTGCATCTCTAGACATCAATCTTTAATATTACAGTTGAGATTGATTTTAGATATTCCCACTGTGAAATCTGGGATAATGACTACTGAAGCTATCAGGAAGTTGCTGAAACGGCCAGAGGAAGTCCTCTACGCAGTCCATTTGTTTCATCTATTGACCAATTTCAAACCCAACTGGGGTTTAATGGGCTGCAAACCAGCACACAGGAATAGTAGTCGAGACCAGGGAAAATAAATTATTTAAAGCAATATGAGGTTATTATTTGCTTACTCCCCGGGCACTTCAAAAATATTCAGGGGAGGTGGGTGGAGGAATGGCTGGTTTAAGACATTGTTTTGTGTGTGGTTTATCAACATGGGTTTATCATCAGTGTGCTATTAACAGAACACAGAAAATGGAATTAACATTTCTGCTACTAACAGAAAATGGAAGGATTTTCCACTTCTTGGGCATTATGTAATATTCTGTGATGCATTCATTCCACCAAGTAAAAGCTGTTTCAGTTGAGAAACATTTGATCAGTTTCTCAACGGTTTCTACTGGACAAATTAATTTAGATTCTTCCCTCTTTTTCTCAACGGTTTCTACTGGAAAAAATTAATTTAGATTCTTCCCTCTTTTTCTCAATGGTTTCTACTGGACAAATGAATTTAGATTCTTCCCTCTTTTTCAAACAGAAGACAGCATGGAAGACCATATCTGAATTTGTTGTATTTACATTCTATTTACTCAACTAAAATGTTTTCTTTGGTGAAATTAATACCCCTGGTTTATGCTACAATAGTGAAGGATTGAACTGTTCTATAAAATGATCCTAACAAAAACGGTATGTTGTGATCTTCACAAAGCTGGAATTTATGGCAGGATTGACATTCGGAAACCGCTTGTATCCAAAGCCAATGCACAAAGACACATACAGTGGATATAAAAAGTCTACACACCCCTGTTAAAATGCCAGGTTTTTGTGATGTAAAAGAATAAGACAAAGATAAATCATGTCAGAACTTTTTCCACCTTTAATGTGACCTATAACGTGAACAATTCAATTGAAAAACAAACGGAAATCTTTGAGGGGGAAAAATAAAAAAAGAAAACTCACAATAACCTGGTTGCATAAGTGTGCACACCCTTAAACTAATACTTTGTTGAAGCATCTTTTGATTTTATTACAGCACTCAGTCTTTTTAGGTAGGAGTCTATTAGCATGGCACATGCTTGACGTGGCAATATTTGCCCACTGTTCTTTGCAAAAGCGCTCCAAATCTGTCAGATTGCGAGGACATCTCCTGTGCACAGCCCTCTTCAGATCACCCCACATATGTTCAATTGGATTCAGGTCTGGGCTCTGGCTGGGCCATTCCAAAACGTTAATCTTCTTCCGGTGAAACCATGCTTTTGTGGATTTGGATGTGTGCTTTGGGTCGTTGTCGTGCTGAAAGGTGAACTTCCTCTTCATCTTCAGCTTTCTAACGGACGCCTGAAGGTTTTGTGCCAAAATTGCCTGGTATTTGGGACTGTTCATAATTCTTTTGTACCCTTCTACTGAATGATATCTTTCAATAGTGAGATCCCTCTGATGCTTTGGAAGCTCTCTGCGGACCATGGCTTTTGCTCTGAGATGCAACTAAGAAAATGTCAGGAAAATCCTACAAGAACAGGTGAACTTAATTTGTGATTAATCAGTCACTTTAAACGATGGCAGGTGTGTAATGACTTCTATTTAACATGAGTTTGAATGTGATTGGTTAATTCTGAACACAGCCACATCCCCAGTTATAAGAGGGTGTGCACACTTATTCAACCAGGTTATTGTAAGGTTTTTATTTTTAATTTTTCCCCCTCGAAGATTTCAGTTTGTTTTTCAATGTAATTGTTCACATTATAGGTCACATTAAAAGTGGAAAAAGTTCTGACATGATTTATCTTTGTCTTTATTCTTTTACATCACAAAAACCTGGCATTTTCACAGGGGTGTGTAGACTTTTTATATCCACCGTAACTCGGTGTAAGGATCACATAAACCTGGACCCCTGAGCAATGGAAAAAAGTTAAATTGCAGAGTCATGGTTTTATCATTTCCTATATCTGGATGGTTTTACATTTGGAGAAAGACAACAGATGTAGTCCGCCTACAGTGTCTGTTGCCAACTGTTAAACATGGTGAGGGATCTGTGTGGTATGGGCAGCCATCTTGTGGGAGTCATTGAATGCGATGATTCCTGTGCGTGGTTGTATAAGGGCCAAGGAAAATAAGGCCATTTTGCCGGACCAGGAGCACCCTATGGTGAAAACCATGTTCCCTTATGATGTCCCAATATTTTAGGATGATAATGCTCCCATACACACTGCTAAAATAATTCAAGAGTGGTTTGGTTCTGGAGCGCAGTGTGCAAAACAGATTTTCACCTCCTTCAACCCTGAAAGAACTGGAGGCTTTTCTTCTTAATTAACGGTGCAATATCCTATTAAACACAGTTTAGGACTTGTATGACAGCATTCCAAGGATTAGAGCTTTCTGAAGGCGAAGTGTTGCCCTCCTCCCTATTAGATCCTTAAACTTAATGTATTGTCTGGTGTTTCTCTTTATTTTCTCTCTATTATATATAAATTCATAATACACTGCTCAAAAAAATGAAGGGAGCAATTAAATCACACATCAGGTCTCGATGAATGAAATATTAAAGATCAAGATCTTTACTCTACATTGTGTAATTCGTTGAGAACAAAATGATGCAACAACAGTCAATAGAAACCAAAATCACCAACCGATTGGAGCTGGATTCAAACTCGCAGTGAAAATCTAAAAAAACTACTGAAATCACAGGCTGTTCCAACTTGTGTGAATTTGATCACGGCAACTCATAATGTGACTCAGTAGTGTGTATGGCCCCCATGTGCCTGTATGCACTCTGGACAACGTCTGGGCATGCTCCTGGTGAGATGGCAGATGGTGTCCTGGGGGATCGCCTACCAGACCTGGATCAGGGCATCAATGAGCTCCTGGAGGGTCTGTGGCGCTACTTGGCGTTGTTGGATGCACCGATACATAATGTCCCAGAGGTTCTCAATCGGATTCAGGTCTGGGGAACGTGAGGACCAGTCAGTGGCATCAATGCCTTCATCATCCAGGAAGTGCCTACATACTTTGGCCACATGAGGCTGGCATTGTCTTGCACCAGGTGGAACCCAGGACCCACTGCACCAGAGTAAGGTCTGACGATGGTTCTGAGGATTTCATCCTGGTACCTAACAGCAGTCAGGGTACCGTTGGCTAACACGTGGAGGTCTGTGCGACCCTCCAAGGATATGCCTCCCCAGACCATTACTGACCCACCGCCAAACCTGTCATGCTGGATGATGTTGCAGGCAGCATAATGTTAACTACGGGGTCTCCAGACTCTGTCACGTCTGTCACATGTGCTCAGTGTGAACCTGCTCTCATCTGTGAAGAGAACGGGGTGCCAGTGGCGGACCTGCCAATTCTGGTGTTCTCTGGTGAATGCCAATCAAACTGCACAGTGCAGGGAAAGTATTCAGAGATGCAAAGTGCATTCAAAATGTATTCAGAACCCTTCACTTTCTCTAAATTTTCTTGTGTTATAGACTTAATTTATAATAGATTCAATTAAAAAAATTGACAGTCTATACAATCCATAAAACCTACCCCATGGTGACAAAGCGAAAACATGTTTTTAGCCATTTGTGCCAATTTATTGAAAATAAAAAACTATGAAATATCAGAAATTAGTAACTTGGAACAGCTCTTTGCTATGATATATAGGCCATATACCACACCCCATAGTGCCTTATTGCATAAACATACAGTACGTACATATACTGTATACATACAAAAATGCATGTGTTATCATGGATGGTCATTCCTTGCTTACACAGTTTTTAAATGTTTCAACTGTGGATTGGCGTTCTGAAAGGGCATTGCTAAGTGAAAACCTAACATAAACTCACTTTTTGCCTCCCTAATGATACAATTATTATCCCTGTTTCTAAACTGTGGAGGTTTTTACTTTCATTGCTAACCTTGTTGGTGTTGGGCCTACAAAACACACCTCCCTGCTGCTGATCTCAGAAGGTTATCATCTTTACTTCAAAGATGCCAACCCAGGAGACAAGGCATTGACTGCTTTTCACTGCTTTTTAATTTTTGTTAAATATTGTTTTATACACCCCTTCTGAAACTGAGGGAGGTTTTTGTAGCTTCTCTGTCTTAAAATAGTTAGCCCTACTTAGACACTACATGAAGTGGGGTTTTGCCCAAAATAGTTAGGCCTACACAGACACGAAGGGAGATTTTGACGTGACGTTTTATGCTCTAGTATGGTCAAGGACACTATGTGAGCTCTCTTAATTACATATTATACTCAGACGTGTCAAATTCCCTCACTCAAGCATCTCCGCTTTCTTTTCACTTCATCGGGCAGTTTGATGATAAAAATAGTCTGGAAAAAGACTATGTCCTTATTAGGTCAGAAACATTGTTTTTAAGTCTACCAAAACTGAAATAAAGGTGCTCGGAACATAGGCTGTCCATCTTTCTGTCTCCATTTGTTTCTCAGTGTTGCTTTTGGCTGTGGAGATAAAAGGGAAGCTGCATTGTAAGATGGTCACTTCTGCCCTCTTGATAGGCCCTGAATGAGCACACTTAAAACCCCTGGCAACGTGTTAGTGTTTATGGAAACAACAAAGCTTGGCGAACCCAGCTGGAGATAAAAAGCTCCTGTTAATTTGGCAAACAATTCATCGGCCGGCTATTACCGTCGACATTGTGGTACGGCGGGTTGTCTAGGCTCAGGGATGGACTGGACACAGAATTATTTTTAGGGGGCATTGTTAGCGAACATAGCTCAGTTAAAAAATCTGATCCTGTGTCTCTAAGATTTGATTGGCTGGGCATGCGGAGGTACGTATGAAGAAAATCCATGTATTCACTCACAAGAGTGCACCTCTGCCCGTTGCGTCGCTTCACATGTGAGTTTCAATGACAGTTGCGTTGTGTATATGACATCCAACACTTCAGAAATAGAAAAGTCTGTGACCCTTTGTATAGACAGAATGTGTGCACTATCATTCCTGCCATTCGTTGTGTGTGCCGGCGAAGCGCTAGATACTTCAGACTCTTAGGATGGCAAACTCAGTGTTAGATTCTTCTGGGGAACAGTCAGGGGCCAGTAGTTAATGACACTGAGTAGAAATAGCCCTTACTATTCCAGTCACCGCTCAGACAGGTGAGCTATCACAAAGCCCAAACTCACTCGCACAACAGACCCTCAGACAGACGAAACACTCAAACAAAACGCATGCAAGCGCACCGACTCACACGTGCAGTGTACCGCCAGCCAATCACACGCACACACTCACACACTTCCTCTATTTAATGGTGACCTGTCTCAGAGGTCAGCTGTTGCTTGTGCTCAGCCCAATGGGCTAGTCATAATAACAATGACAAATTGCCAGAGAATCCCCACCCACTAGCTATGTTTTCTCCTCCCTTATTCTCTCTGGACCAGGCTAAAAGCAGAGGGAAATGAAAACAATCACGACTCAAATTGCTGCGCCGCTTCAAATTGCTACCGTGTGCAAGCTATCAGCAACTGGGCAATAGCAGCTAGCAGAACAGCAGTTGCCTGAAATGGATGTCAAACAGAAATGAGACAGTGATATCCCACTGTCAGTTTTTTTCTTTTCCCAATCTCACCAAGCGTTTCGGTGTTGCCCGTTGAAGATAGACTGCAATTCTGAGAGTATCATAGGGGAGCTTTGAGAGTATCACAGGGTTGTAGAGTCAATGCCTAACACACACAGACACACAGACATCACGTGACAACAGTAACGCTAATGTGTTCATAGTGCTATTGACTCTACAAAGTACAAAGTACATTTAACAAATCACTGGAAACAGCCAGTCCTGACACTTTCCACGGTGCTTCCATGGCATAAAACGTTACATATTTCTATTCTCCGCAGGATGATGTATAATAATGTCCTTCCCCCTTCTTCGAGAGGTTCATGATTGGCCGACTCTGCATTTATTAGTAACAATGAGAAGCGTCAACAGTGTATTTGTACTGTCGATTGCTCTGGTTAGTGTTAATGAACAGCTATCCTCTGCCGCGCTGGCAGCTATTCCAATGGTGGCGCGGTGCCGGAATATTCCACGTCTACTGAGAGCGTGAGGTAGAGGCGGCGCCGCAAATAGCACCCCCCGATCCCTGTGTACTAAATGACGATACAATGCATGACCTTTGTCCGGAATGCTACACTGCCAGTCAGGACTGTATCAGAGAAGGACAGACGGGTATTGCTGGCTATAAGTGAATGAGCCTAACGAAGCACATCTCTGTGCGTGAGTGAAGTTGGTGTGATGGAAGTAAGCGAGGCTAATGAGGCTTGTAAAGAACGTGTCTTGTCTGTGGCGGGACATAGTGGAGAAGGATCCACTGGATTTTAAAATGTTGAATATTACACGTAGGTATGGAGCTCAAGAAGAGAATTAAAAGTGTGTGTGTGTGTGTGTGTGTGTGTGTGCATTGGTGTGTCTCTCAGTGTGTGTGTGTGTCTGTGTCCATGCACATGCTTGTTATATGAGTGAATTTGTTCTTGATTTTACTCATTTAGCCCACGCTCTTATCGAGTGCGAATTACAACAAGCGCATACAGTCAGTCTTTTGTACTGGACCCCCGCCAGAATTGAACCCACAAGCTACAGAAGGGCCACACGCCACCATGCGTTGTGCAAACGTCTCGGCGTGTGGAATATCAGTGGAAGACTAGGTACCCGCATGCTGGAATGTCAAGAACGTGTGTTAGGAGCTATATTGGTTGACATGGAGCACTTATCTCAGGTCTGTACTTAGAACCAGTAGCTTCTAACCTCCATTGACTATAACAATATCTCTCAGAGGATATGCAGGCCTGGACTAGGAGGTGGCAATGTGTGGCTTGTCATCGGCCCAATTGGACCAGCTCTGCAGGCTCTGTTATGGCACAGGAGGCCCGGTCTGGGCACAATGGGGAGATGATGGAATTGTTGGGGGAGGGAAGGAAGAGAAAAGCATTGTCAAACCATTTTTGGCCAACCGTTACATTGCTGCACATGTACTCCTGTAATGCTTGGTTGCCCTTCAATGATTTTCCTTCCTTCCACGTTCTCTCTCTTCACTTCCTCTCTCTCTTTACCTCTTGCCTCCCTCTCTTCCTCTATTCCCCCCTCTCTCTGTCTAACCCTTCTCTCTCTCTCTTTCTCTCTCTTCCCTTTCCTTTCTCACTTTACTCTGTCTCCCTCTCTTCCTGTACTCTCCCCTCTCTCTCTCTCTAACCCCTCCCTCTCTCTCCCGTTCCGTGTTTTCAGTGTTGACCAACTGCACTTGTTCTGCATACTTCATGCCATATGGACCCATTGGCCGGTGCACCTGCGTTTCTCCCGGCACGGCCACCTTCACGCCGGCTCTGAGCTTCCAGAGCATTGTGTGGACAGCCTGGTACCTGAACACACAGCACATACTCGGATGCCAGCTTTAGATGCCCACTCCACCTTGACACACTCCACGCCGTCACACTCGCACACACCACCTTTTCACACTCCACAGGGTCACAGTTGTACACTCCATGCTGTCACACTCCACAGCGTCACGCTCCACGATGTCACACTCGCACACTCCACCTTGTCACACTCCACAGTGTCACAGTTGTACCCTCCACCTTGTCACACTCCACAGTGTCACAGTTGTACACTCCACCTTGTCACACTCCACAGCGTCACAGTTGTACCCACCATGCCATCATACTCCACACTGTCACACTTGCACAATCCACCTTACTCCACTGTCACACTCCGGCCATCACAATCGCACACTCCATCTTGTCGCACACTGCGCCGTCACACTCCCACACTCCACGCCATCATGCTTTGTATGACACTCTCTAAGCTCCGCCACAGGCTTAGAACACAGATGTCCAAACCAAAGTCTATCTGGCTCTATCGCAAACACTCCAGTGACAAACTCTGTTTGCCCCCACAACACTGCAATCTCACTCCTCACCCACAAACACAAGACACACAAATATACACACACGCACCCTCTGTATGCTTCCCACATTCTCACCACCACATACACTTCCTCAGCATGCTGTTTGCCTGCTCAAACAAAATGTCCATTGGCCAGGTATCTACTCTGCTGCTGAGTTGGTTCTGGAGAAAGATTAGAAAGTGGCCCACGCTCTGTTAACTAGCTTGACCTTTCTCAAACCCAGGTCCATAGGCCGGTGCCTGCCCTGAGGGAATGTCGGCCTGTGGCACATCTGTGGTAGAAAGCTCTTACTGATTGCAGTGAATTTTCGTTAATAGAACTGCGGTTACGTGGAGCAACCTCCAACGTATGTTATTTAACGGTTTGCTAATACAAAGTGCTTTTGGCACAGCATTTTTAACATCTGGATCTCTCTGGAACACTTATCTTAAAATCTGCTGCCCTCTTTGACGTTCACAGTCTGTGCACAGCACGTTAAAAGGGACTGTTGTAATCGCAGTTGAAAGCAATGCAGGGGAAGTTACTTTATCAACTTCCCCGATAAAGATTTGATCTTTGTAACATTCTGATGCATTTCAGTCCATCAGAATTAAACCTGGTCCTGATCTTTGATTTACAATTTCGCAATTGAATGTGTTGGAGCAGGAGACATCACAGAGAAAATTAATTTGTATTTTAAACAGAAAATCACAGCCAATCAATATTTACCCAAGGGAAGAAGGCCGTGCTTTGCAGATCAAATCTGAGAATGGCTGAAGTAGCTGGAACACACCAAAAATAAGACTGGCAGTGTCACAGACAAAAAAAACCTTTGAACTACAACCTTACTGTCGAGGATATTTAAATAGTTATTTGTGGAGTGACTGTTCTTGCTTTTTGACGGGAGGTCTCCTACGCAGTTCACCTTTTGAAACCTTAACACCTGCGACTACTGCTGGCCAATAAGTGATGTAGAGGCACCTACGGGAACATACACACGCAGAACCTGTCTGATCATTTGCTGTGTCGGTTACTATGGTTTTAGAGGAGAATGAGGAATAACCATGGGATACACACTGGGCAGGATTAGACAGATACCTGAAAAATAGCCTCATACCCATGAGATGGGGGACTGTAGACTGTGCCATATTCTCAGAGTAGGAGTAAATGGGCCTTTGAAAAACCTGATCATAGGTGATCGTTTTATAGAACACAAAAAGTCGACCTAATTACTTTGCATTGCGAGAACTTCTTTTTCCCAGATGCGATACTGGGTAGATTTAGGCTGTGCGGTGATTACGGAGAAATGAAAGCCACTTCTCTGGAAACAACATGGTTATCTGTGTTAAGTCATGTATGGTCTCAACAGGTGTTGTTATTGGGATTCGGTGTCTTTTTTAGTTGGGGACCTATTAACCTCCGTGTACATATTGTTAACACACACAGTCCCCTACCTGTCAGACACCTAACCCTAACTATAATGTGAGCGGTGAGGACAAAGCCTCGACTGTATCTCTGGAAATCTAAACCAGGTGGTTAGTCGCATCCTCCAATCCCCTCTGTGATATGGGGCTGAGGAGGAGAGGAAGGAAGGAAGGAAGGAAGGAAGGAAGGAAGGAAGGAAGGAAGGAAGGGGGAATAGATGATGGACGGGGCCTAGCAGTGAGAAAACGGCTGTATTTACACTGCCAACTTCAAACGCTGCTCACAGAGAGAATGCCAGCTGTCAGTGATCCGAGAGGGAGACGGAGAGAAAGATAGAGAGAAGCAGAGTGGTCAAACTACCGGTGTTGCTTGTCATTTTTTGTCTCTCTCTCTCTCTCTCTCTCTCTCTCTCTCTCTCTCTTTCTCTCTCTCTCTTCCTTTCTTCTTAAATTTCTCCCTCCCTCTCCTCCTCTCTCCCTTTCTATGGGAGCCAGTTTGATTCTCCCTTCCCAGAACCCCTCCCCTGCCTAGCATCTTTGATTCCGCCCCCACTCCCTTCCTCCATTTCTCCATTGCCCTCCCCCTCCCCACACCCAGGGAGGCCAGCTCACAGCAGAAGCAGAGGGGCAATCTATCGGATGGATAGGATCTGATCCGATGGCCGCCTCTCCCCTTCATCCAGGGCTGAAGGCCGGAATTCAGGGTGAACGGCCTGGCGAGGAGGGCTTCCGTTGGGGCTGTCGTGTGTGGCTATATGACTGGCACGGCATCCAGGGCTGAGAGGGATCTGTGCCCCGCCCCTGGGCTTTACCTGGCCTACAGGCTCAGAGCTCTGTGTAGTTCTCACTAAACTATTCTCACTGCCTCGACATCTCCTCACTGTTTCTTTTTGTTTCACTGTAAACCTCCCTACCACCCCGTGTCCCTGCCTCCTTCCATCTTTTTCTGTTTCACCAGATTGCAGCCGTGATGGAGCGGGGTCGCTGGGGTGCTGTGTTTTCTGTGTGTGTGTGTGTGGGGGGGGGGGGTTGTCAAACACCTGCACTCTCCCTCTTTCTCCCTCTCTGATGTTGGCTGGGGTCCTGACCCCACGCTGAGAGAGCCACAGACACGAAACACTCCAGGAGGAGAGGGAAGAGGAACACAGGCTGCAGTGTGGGTCTGTGTGTGTGTGTCTGTGTGTGTGTGTGCGTGTTTGTGTCTGTGCTCGTCGGCCATAGTGTGTTTGACAGAGAGGTAGCCTGCCGAGGCAACCCTACGGCGCCTGCGTGTTCTCATGTACTATCCCGTGTGTGTGTGTATGTGTGTGTGTGTCTGTGCTCGTGACAGCGGGAGGACAGGGGGCTCGCTATTGCGTGAATTGCCTTTTGTCTTCTGACAGAGAAGAGCAGAAACATGTCATGGCACCACGCGCGTGCCTCTGTCAAGCCGGTCATCTGGCAGAGAGCGGGAGCAAAAATCACAAGGACACCGCTCGTCTGCATATTGTCAGTCTGCCTATCACTCCGCGTTAACGTAGATGTCACCAGCATCCCTGACTACACACACCATCAGAAAGCTGTGCTCCCGCTTAGATGTGACATGGCTTTTTGTTAAAGGGATAGCTCGGAGACACACGGACCGGTGGATTTGTTTTTACGCTAAACTACCCCTTTAATCATGCCCTTAAGCGAGTTCACTCAAGTTAGCCCTCAGCCAGTGAGTTCTCAGACACCAAATAGCAGGCACCAAAATAGCCAGTTAGCCTAATGTATATCTTAGGCATCTGCAGCTTCCATGGAAAACACATGACAGGTGCTATGCTAGTATGTCAGGTTTGATTCCTGGGACCACCCATATACTTAAAATGTAGGCATGTGTGACTTTTCAGTCGCTTTGGATTAAAATGTCTGCCAACTGGCATATTCATATTATTATCATTAATATAAATATTATCATATTATTATATTGGGCAGCAAAACACAGGTTGGTTATTTAGAAGCTAAACTATTGTGGGTGCAACTCTGGGGCAAAACATTTGGGGGTGTCTTAACAACACACAGCCTTCCGCCCCCTCAACGACCATACATAATCATGTATTTTGGAACTGAGAGGTTTGTTCCATTACAATTAAATCATTGTATAAAGGACATCCACATTGGAATTCCAATGTAAGTTCCTTAAATATCCTCCTTGAATACAATTGCCCTTTTTTTATCACTTGAATTTAGTGAACTAAAACCTGACCACAGCTGGGTAAACGCTATTCGGGTCATGTTGTATGGGCCAAAGTACCCTTTGGCTAAAATGAAGGGGAAATAATGTGATTTTTTGTTTGAGTCCCAGTTTATTTGAGTCCATGGTGCTGAAACAAACATGCACAGAGAACTGGGGTAGGGTGAAAGACAAGCAGAATGTAGTATATGGGAAGAGAGGGGGGTAATGTAGTATATGGGAAGAGGGGGGGTAATGTAGTGTATGGGAAGAGAGGGGGAGAATTTAGTCTACGGGAAGAGAGGGGGAGAAGAGAGGGGGATATGTAGTGTATGGAAAGAGAGGGATAATGTAGTTTATGGAAAGAGAGGAGGGGGTTATGGTGCATGGAAAGAGATGGGGCTAATGTAATGTATGGAAAGAGATGGGAGGTAATGTAGTCCATAGTCCTTTACTCTTATGTGGGAAGCACAAGGCCAGGGTCATGCTATTTTTAGCCATATACACAGGCATGCATGGCCAACATACACGCACACACGCACTGACACCTGTTGGGCCCTGTCAGCTGTAGGGCTGTACAGTGAGAAAGCAGGAAGGGAGGACGTTTTATAACAAGGTGTATTGTTATTCACCGTCTTATCTATGTTTTTCCTCTCCCTCTTTCTGATCAATCCTCTCCCATCGACTCCTCTCGGCCTTTATTTAACCAGAGGCCAGAAAACCTCAAAACAGTCGGCTAATAAAGACTAATCCCTATTTTAAAATAAAGTCTCAACCCATACTGGTGGTGAAAGCACAATCAATTACACAAGGTGTGTGTGTGTGTGTGTGCGTGTGTGTGTGTGTGTGTATCTTTTTCCACTGAGAATGCCTGAGATGAATGAAATCGATACTGGTATTTAATATAAGTTTTTTATTAGGATCCCAGTTAGCAGCCCTCTGATGGTGGTTATTTTTCACCTCTTTGCTCTGGGTGTCCCTAGTTCTAGAGTAGTTCATGCCGGAAATATTGTGTGCTGATGAGACCCCCTCGTCCTTTTGTCCAAACAGAAAGTCAGAATAAAAGAAGCCCTTCTTCAGATACTAACAACAAATGAAATTAATTCTAAAGCTATCATTTGGAGATAATTTTCACGCCACACTTGATGTGTCGTGAAAAACACAAAACCAACAGACAGCTGTGTGAGATGTCCACGTCCACTCCCCCTCAGAGCAGGTTGTCCCGATTTGGCCTCCGATAACTAGTGGCAGTGGATTGATCTGGGCAATGGAGCTGAACGCCGGTGAGGGATAGAAATAAATGCTCGAAACAGCCACAACAAGAGTCCCCAAGGTCGAGCTTCTGCGGAAAGTGGACTTAGCCTGAGCTCGGCAAAGTCTCCTATGGATGTGAGTGTGTGGGTGAGGAGGGTGGCTGGAGGACGGCAGGTTAACAATAAGCCTCATTAATGAGTTGCTTTTTGAGGAGCCCAGCAAGTTTGCTAAAGTTGCTTGGCGACTGCAAACAAAATACCAGAAACTAGTTTGTGAGTGCGTGTGCCCGTCTGTGTGTGTTAGTACATTCTCCGGTATACAGCTCGGCGCGATACGCTCAAAGTCTATTTCCAGCGCTGCTGCCGCCCCAATTCATATCCTAGATTTTTCAAAGAGGGGTGGGGCTGAGGCACCTGATACTACTGAAATTGACGCCTCTGTCTCTCAGTCTCCCTCTATCTCTCTCCCTCTGTCTCTGTCTTTATCCTTCTGTCTCCCTTTGTCTCTCTGTCTCTCTGTCTTCCACTGTCGCTGACATGCCAGCCTCGCCTGGCACTCCAGAGCCTGCCAACGCACTGACTTCATAGCACACGCCTCGTCCTAAATGGATATGTGACAACGTAACAGTGTTTTTAAAGCCTTGGATTTTCCCATACCTCTTATGAGGCCTGTAATGAATCAGATAGTTTGGAACCGGTTCTGATTCATCCATCAAAGTGAACCCACAGGCCTTTGTAAACCAAGGTCTGGTATTCACTGCCCATTCTCCTGTGGAATTTGCCAGAACATGCCGACTCTGCAGGTACCAGATTAGCTTGGGAGCTTGTCAAATGTGTGATCGGTACCGTCCACTAAGGGCAACATGATTGCCTTGTACCTTGTAGATACAGCCTGTTGGGATATTGTGGGTGTTAATGGTGGTTAGGAGTTTCAGCGAAACCCTATCCCTAACCTTTAATAAACCTGAACCCATTTTGGTTTCCGTTTGGCTTTATGGATGAAGTAATTAAAACGTCCACCCATGGCGAAATGACAGATCTGCGACGTGGAGTAATTAAAACGTCAAGCCATGCAGTCACGCAGGTTCTTCAACGGGGTGGGTTTTATCTGCAGATTGGGTTGGTGATTTAGCTGTTCTGGTTAGACGTCTTGTGTGTGTGTGTGTGTGTGTGTGTGTGTGTGTGTGTGTTTTCCATAGTATCAGTGTGCACATACTACAGTACCTACCACATTTTCAGGTGTAAATTTCACAGTAATATGCATCTGGGTCAGAGAGGTCTGGAGTAGACCGGTTCTCATTCCTAAAATCCTAGCTTTGATAACCCCTGTGGGATAGCTCACCTTAATGTTTTATTTTCTGTACCCTTTATCAGCAAGGGAAGCATTCATTATTATGGGCCTCGGTTCAAAATTAGTGCACTCTATAGGGACTTAGGTTTCATTTGGTGTGTATTCATAATCCCTCACTGTAATACTTTCCGTATCAGACCTCCAGAGCTTCATTGGAAATGGAGCTGCTGCGCAGTGTCCTTCCTGTGTTTTCAGAAGAGAATTGCCACGGTGACGATCGCGCTCCGTGAGCTATGGCGAAACCCGCTCCCCTGTCCTGGACCACGGGCGGCATCGCGGCGAGGACATCGCTCATGTCTTTCAGAGATGACTGGGGATACAGGTCCGGGGGTGAACCCAGATGCTATCTTTAAATTGCTATTGTCTGGCTTCGACGGTGGCTGTGACTGTACTGTTCTGCTGATCCCCAGGCCCACTGGGGGGTAAGAAGAGGATCGATGGCTG
>JACXGI010001337.1:62397-96016 GCA_016801175.1 Esox masquinongy
CACACACACACACACACACACCTACCTAATGTCTATCCTACACATACTACAGTCTCAGGCTGCTAGGCATATATATATATATATATATATATACTGAATTTAAAACAGTTAATATAAAATAAACAATTATAACAACATTGACACTAATAGCTGCGAGACATAGTATCAGCACTGGTAATTGTAGTGTGGGGCTGAATATATATTTACACTGACTGAGTATTTCTTTCTATTTGCAAGGGTAAGTGCGCTCCTGACTGAATGCAGTTGGGCATAGTCAGCGTAGGTGGTCAGGAGTTACGCAGCCCGATGGCTCGCAGATACTAACCGTCTCCGAGCCTCTCGGGTACAAGACACCTGGGAGGAATGATCCTTGATAATGTCACTGGCTTTCGTCGGGCATCGCTTCAGATAGATGCCTTGGATGGGTGGGAGCACGGACCCAGGGATGCTGTGGGCCAGCTGCCCCAGCCGATGGAGGGCCTTGAGGCTGTGTGTGAAGAGGTCACCCTACCTCTGATAGCCGGTCAAGATGCTCTTGACGGTTCACCGGTAGTGTCTGGGTAAAGTCCCTGCAGGCCAGTTGACGTGAACGACAGTCATCCCCGACGTTTTGCCGACGTCGAGGGGAGACATCGTTACCCCCCGGGCGCCACCATGCCAGTTTGCGTTCCATTTTCCTGGAGGCGGACTCGTCCTTGTTGGTTGTCAGACCCGCGTGGTCGGTGAACGGGAAGTCAGGCTGAGTGGGTGAGGACCAGCCTGGCGGGATCCGTCTCTGTGTATGCCGGCCTATTTGCGTGCCTCTGTGTACGTGTTGTGTGATGTCAGTGACAATGTCAGTAGCGTGGGTGTGTGTGTGTGTGGGGGGGGGCGCATTTTTCATTTGTCTCATGTGAGTCAGGGAGGTTTTGTCAGGACCCTATCTCTGCCGTGTCTCTTATTGTTATACCACTGTACCATGGCTGTTAACACTTCCCCTGTCATTGCAACATCTCCGCAATGGAGGGAAAAAAAACTCCTCGCTCCGCTACCACAGCCACCACGTTGAATGGACTATTTTGTTGCTCAGCTCCCTGCATCTCTCTCCTCTATCTTTCTACTCCTCCAGTCTCTGATGCACAAAATGAAAAAAATCCTTGTACTCAATCATTTTATCTTGTTCTCCACGCGTTATCTGTTTAATAAAACACTGTCGTTTTTTAATAACATCTCGCTGATGGCACGTTAAACATTGATGCCTCTTTCCTATTTTTTTTCTCCCCCCACTGGTCTAAACAGATTTTTTTTCCTGAGGAGATTTATTTCTCCCCTGCCTGGTTCATTCCACAATTTTTTGTCTGTTCATTTGATTTTTAGCAGATTGTGCTGTATTCTCTTATTAAAAATGACACTCATATTTTAAACACGCCAGGACTTTAGCTATCTATTCACTTTCAGTATTATTCAGCCTTTGGCTTGCAGAAACTTCCCAGTAAATCACGTCTCCGCAAGCTTCCTGATTAGGAACTAGTTTCTTGAGCGTAATAAGTTCTTTGGACACTGACTGTACATATACTATCCGGGTACAGTTTCTGTTCCATGGACCCCATTGGTTAGTCGTACTGAGTCATTTAAATATGCGATACCAAATGCAAATCGGTTACTCTGGCACTGGTGCAGCCGACCACATACGCCAGGCATACTCCAATGTCCTCTAGGCCCCTTGAGGTTACAGCAGGGATGTTCTGGCTGTGGAGGTGCACCATATTCCAAAAGATTTATTTACCCTGTGAGTGGCTGCCAGTACCCGACAGGCCCGCAGTAAAGTATTTTATGTGGAGGGCCATTCGATTTGAGCTCATCGTAACTCAGGCAGTCTATCAAATCAATGGGCAGCATGTTGAGCGCTGATTTAGGATCGTAATTAGAGCTGTTAATTGTTTTCATTACTCAGGGTTGGGGGGGGGGTGGGAGTGTGTTCCGCCTGTTTTTTTATCCGGGGCAACTTGCGTCTTCTTTACGGCGGCAGGAACCAAGTGATGTGGTCGTGGGATCTATTTTTCTGTGGTGGAAAAGGGACTTATTGCGGTTTGTTCCTTAGGGAATCTGTGGTGGTGTCCCTTATATCAGGGGGTATTCTACTCTTACCCTACGAGGACCGGAGACTGCTGGTTTTCTTTTCTACCTCGTCGTTAATTGCACCCACCTGGTCAGAGGGTTGCAATGACAAAACAGAGGGGAACTTTGAGCCTTGAGGTTCGGAGTTTGAGTGCCCCAATGTGCTGTGCGCTGTTCGGAATTTGCCTGTTTTTTGTTGTTTTTGTTTTTTTACTCAACAGTGACCCTTTAGCAAACTAAAGATTCCCCAAAATAAAGCATATGAGGTAAACATAGGTTTCACTCAATTACTAACATCCTGTGTACAATTTGGGAATAAGCATTTGTGTAGCTGTATGTATGTGTGTGTGAGTGTATGTGTGCGTAAGAGTAAATTAAGGATGTAGCCACTTACTCTCCCCAATTGACCCTTAGCATTACGTAACAGTCTTTAAAGTGTTCTATGAAACGGCTGTTGCACTCTAATGATAATTTCTACCAGCCAGTTTGGGTCAGTAGTACACAGACAGATCCTGGGCACTTCCTGTCTAGGTTCCACCCCGTTTAGGCCACCAGCTGCATGTAGTCAGCATTTTGTTGCTAACAGTTTAGCTTCCTCCACTGGCAGTTTGCCTGGCCCCACACTGCTATGAAACACACGTGACTGCTGTCCTTGTCAATGACCGATACAAGGTACCAACTGGATAGCCCCATTTCAAGCTAGCTGTGGAGTGAGCTTGCGGAACGTTCTAAACTCTGTTACACTGTTCTTGGTGGATGTGATGGTCGATTGAGAATCAAATGATATTTGTCACATGCTTTGTTAACAACAAGTTAGACTAAGTCACGTTTTTATAGCCCTTACATTAACAAAATATGCAAATAATTATGTTTTTAATTGATTACTAAGATACTTTTAATGAAACGTGTCAAGTTGATCTCCATTATAACCTAATGAACACAACATTATTATGTTTTTTTCAAAACAGTTATTCAACTTATTCCTCATTGCTTTCACAAACAATGTCAATGCTAAGCACACGTTTGCCCAACAGAAAACATAACTCTCTACAAAGAAAATGCTAAACTCGGTTGAATAAATTATGTCAAATAAAATTAAAACATTTGTTCCCAGCTGATAAAAACTACTCCCTTAAATGTGAATCACCTCTGCACAGATACAAAATGTATTTTGGGCAATTGTTCAATCAGCAATCAGTCCATATTCATGCATGAAAGAGGTTACGTATAACTTGCTATTTGCATGAATACACCACTCAAGGGGAAGGGAAGTGCGGTGATTGAGTAACTCAGAGTGGAATACAAAGAAATCTAGATTAAATTTGTGACATTAATATTGACCATGTTGTCAATCATGGCCTTTTTGTGAAAGAGGCTGAGCAGCGGGTCCAGCAAAATGTCAGTAGATCAACTGTGGCGTCAATATTACGAATTTTCAAGAATGACAACAGATCAATTACAATGTATGTTTATATAGCTCTGGAAAAATTAAGAGACCACTGCACCTTTTTCCTTCCTTTCCAAAAAATTTGAAAAGGAAAGTTTTGAGTGAGTAACAGAAACATTCAATTTGCAGTGGTCTTTTAATTTTAACCCTCAAGAAAAGAAAGAAAAAGAAAAAGAAAAAATAAGGGGCAGTGGTCTCTTAATTTATTCCTGGAGCTGTATTTATATATATATATATACATATATATTAAAATTGCTTTGGTTTTGCATTTATCTGTTAGCTTGTTTTATTCTATTGTAATTTGATGTATATTACAGCATTTGTAAAAGACAAAATGGAAACCGGTAAAATACTGTAGTCTTTTGTTTCTGGATATTCATGCTCTTCAGTAACATTCTGCAATGGTCATAGTAAAATCATTTTAGGGAACGAAAATAAAGCTGTGATAATAATTTTACTTGCCATTTATGTTACATACTATAATTATAAGATCGACAAATGGCATGCACGCACATGAAAGAGGGGTTAACCAAGCTAGAGTACATTAGTATTAGTTAGTATTTATTGGGCCATTGTGTAATGATTAATGGAAATAATTTTAATATTAAATCATAATTTTATGTTTTGATGTACATTTTGTGTCATGTGTTTAATGTTTTTTTTCTTAGCTAATTTTCAGAAATTTGACATTTTGGCCAACAGTTTTTTGAGTTTAGACCTTCCTTTTAACATTTCTGAAAATATTAATTCTGCTTGGACAAAAATACTCAATTACGAAGCCCTTTGGAAGGTGTTGTGACTGAGTTAATCACAGGGGCCCAGCTTATTGTCATCCAGGACCCCTACACTAGGTGTTGTAAGTGGAAGGCTATAAAAATAGTCAAAGACTTCAGTATTCCAATCCATAGAATATTACAGATTGTTGCGGAGATGAGCAATTTGCCAGACAGGAATAAGATACAGTTATGTAATGTAATTATCCGCAATCAGAGAATGTTCTTGAAAACCAGACATTCTAATGTAACTCGGTGCAGGATGTTAAGCATTCAGTTGGCTTACTCAGCTGTCAGTGAAGACATGGGAGGAGTGTTCGTCCAGCCTACTGCTATGATTGGGTTATAATCAGCGGCGCTCTCTCCTCCCACTGGAGTGCTCACCCGCATGCAACAGCTACTGATTCACCCTCTGGTCTCAGTGTCAAACTTATGTTAATCAGAAGCCTTTTGATAGCCAGCCATTAAGATAGTTATTATTAGCAGATAGACAGAAGGCTTCCAATACTTCACTCTTCTCAGGGTTCAAGTTCCTCTCCAGTTCAAACATAATGGGCTGGTTTCACTGACACAGTATAAGCTTTGCCTAGGACAAAAAAAAAATCTTAATCTGTGAGATTGCTAAATCTGTCTCCATGAAACTGGCCCAATATGAGAAAATTACCCATATAGGTTACTTAGTTGTGTCTACACAATTGAGAGCGGCCCAGTTGCCATACCAAACAGATGGGTAATATTTTAACTGTTACAGGTATATAATGCATGCAGTCAAGCAGTTGTGTGTGTCACTCAGGATAAGAGCTACTTTAAATAACTACAATTTGAATGTTTGTGGCAAGCTGGAGTAGCTCTAGTGTTAAGGACGAGGATGTCCACGTCGGCCCTGATCGGCCTTTCAAAGCATTTCAAGGCTTCAGATGTGAGTGCTACCAAACAACAGTCAATTAGAGGCCTAATGAGGTGAACGTCAGTATCATAAAAGACATCTGGTTTACGGACTTACACTTCCATCTAGATTGTATACTTAGCTGTAGGGAGATAGACAAAGTGTGAAGGCTAGTATTCCGTGTGACATAGAGGACCGTACGTACGTGTGTCCAAATGCTTGTTAATTCACAGGTCACAGCTTGTAGATGTCATGTTGGGGTGAGCCTGGCCTGGTAAGTGTCTGTGGGACAGATGGCCAATGGTGAGCGGGACAGTATGGGAAAGAAACTGTTCTGAGGTCAGGATATTTTTGTCACGATTGACCTGTGCTGGTCTGGTCTGCCTGACCTCTGCTTTGCTGAAGGATCATTTTTGGAAGGGTGGACCTTGCACGCACACTCTCTAGCCCTGTGGCCATTCAGGACCTGGATGGAAGGCAGGTTTCGGCCTTTATTTCCAATGCCTCGTGGCGGGCAGGCACAGACCCAAAGCTTATTCTTATCTTCACGTGTCGCAACGTCAAACACGTTCAGCTGGGAGAGTTTGTCATCTAGTTGTTCTTGGATGATGGTGTGTTGAGTGCAGAGCAAAAGTCCACAAACAGTATTCTTGCATACTTTGGGTTGTTGTAGAATATTGTGTTGGCCCGTGTTGATAGCGTTGTCTACAGACCTGTTTCTGTAGGGAAACTCCAGTGGTGAAGGAGGTGTCAGTGATAGTTTTGAGATGAGACAGGAATGGGTCCCATCTCAAAATGACTGAGGTGAGTGCGACTGGTCTGTAGTCATTCAGTCAGGACACCTTCTTTTTAGGGAACTTGAACAATAATGGAGGGTTTGAAAGGCTGGAAAATTGATCCCAAATGATGGCCCTAATCTAGCTATAGTCTAAAGAGAGAACGCTTGTGTTAATCTGTATAAATAATGAAACAGACTGTGCTGAAAATCTTTTGGAAAGTTGTCTGTGGGATATTTTGACATTCTTATACAGTGTAGTTTGTCAATCCCTCCCCAATCTATTGCAAAAACTCAGGGGCTTGGAAATGAGATGCGCTTTTTATGAATACTGGATATGATTTTTCATGGCACTGGCGCTGTTTTGCTCTTCGCATGTAGTCTGCTTAATTTTAATTGCTACAGTTCCTTTCCACTGATGTAGTTGACAAAAGTTTAGTTTTAGGAAAAAAAAGACAAACTATTTATTTAGCCCAGAGGACAAAGCAAACGAGAGGGCGCTTCAAATCACAGCACTTTTAAATGAGGTCCTTTTACAAAGCTTTCGCTCCTTTAGAAAGTAGCCTTTTTTCCTTTCTTTTTCCAGTGTTCTCAATGTTCTGGTGCTGATGTGACGGGTCTGCCTCTGTCATGCGTGGGCTTCAACAGGACAAAGAGCGGGTCTAACTGGCGGGGTCTGGTTGAGATCTGACTGTGCTTTGAGTGTGAAAGAGACATCACACAGGCAACTGTTCTTCTCCAAGGGACTTTCATATTTGCACCCAGTATTCCACTATATTTGGGGACCATCCAAGCTTCATACACTGGCAAGTTCTGTCCAGGACAATTATGCATTATCGATGCCATATCTCAGTTGTAGTCACATTTTATCATGTGGTTAGGATCATATGGATGTGATTGTGAGAAATATCACGCAATAGTCAAAGACAGATTTCCTGTACATTACGGTTGAGACAATGCAATAACAACGTCATTGTTATATGAATGCGTATTGTGATTGCTGACATCCATCTTAGGAAGGCATGAGTTGGAACGCTTGGCAGCCTAGCGATTAGAGTAACTGGACTAACTGAAACACAGTTGGCCAGAATAACAAATGTTATTTGTAAATTCACTAAGACTCTTGAAGCAATAAATAGATGAAACAAAGTAAACTACCTGCATGAAAACATGCAACTTGTTAGTTGTGCTCTTCAGGTTATAATGGAAATCAACTAGACTACAGTTTCATTATTGCTAAGTATCTTAGCAATCAAGAAAAGCTTGTTGCTTTTTTTCAGTATAGCTCTGAATAATAGTAGTATCACAACTGTTAGCATGCCAGCATTAGTTTCTTACTTAATAAACTCAAAAGCATCTCTTCCACACCAAATCAGACCTAATGACAAGGCATGTTCTCAAAATAGTCCTGATTAAACTCTGAATAATTTAATTAAATTTGTCCTCCTCTTCCAAAAAGAAGAGGGTAGCGATTGATGAGGGGCGGATGAATAATTAACCGACAGAACAGTCTCTTGGACAAGCAGGCAGGCATTATGACAAGCTGCAAAAGAGAGAAAGAAGAGAGAAAAGGAGGCCAGAGGGGCCTGCAGAAATGCTTAAAACAAACATTAAACAAGCAGAGAACATACACAAACAGAATTAGTCTTTCATGTGGTTTGACTATAATGAGTGAACTGTTAATGCTCTTGTTTTCATTTGTGCGTGAGTGTCTGAATGCCATGCTAAAAGAAATTACATATACCTGCATTAATGGCAAGCTGGCCCATGCTATTCTATGCCGGTCAGTGCGGGTCTATGCTGGTATTATGTTTGTTGAGCTATACTGTCAGGCAGGGTCTACAGTAGCTGGTTGTGCTGGCAGACCAGGATTGTCTGCCTTTTAAAATAGTCATATCAGCGATGTCAAGCTGTCATGAACACTGTTGCAGACCAGGTGCATCATTCATGGCTGCAGCTACCATTCATCATGTATATACTTCTGGAAGGATCTTTGTGTTGAGATGGAATGGGCTGTTTGCAGTATGAATGCGTAATGAACTGCATAATGCTATAGAGTCTGCGTGGACCAACAGCAATGTGTAACATTTCCAATACCTTCTAGATTTGATTCCACAATGAGTTCGGGCTGTTCTGGAAACAAAGGAGAGTCAGACGCAATACTTGTTGGGTGTAAATTATAAACTGGCTACAAGCACACAAGATCAATCAATCAAATAAATTTTATAAAGCCCTTTTTTACATCAGCAGCTGTCATAAAGTGCAGTTACAGATACCCCCCCCCAGACAGGACCAACCATCCCCAGACAGGATCAACCAGGCAGGAAGCAACTCCATCCACTATGGAAAAGTACCAGACCATCGAAGGGACACCAACATATCTCAAACCACCATGAGAAAAGGCCGAGTATAGCCCACAGAGTTCACTCCCATCACATGAGCTTCAGAGATGGCATGGGGTAATGCTCGTAAGCCTGTGACTCCTCTCTGAATGGCATTGGAGAGAGGACATCCCAGTGGAGAGAGGAGCCTGCCAAGCAAAGACAGCTAGGATGGTTTGCAAATCCAGTGACTTTCCATTCACCTTCTCACCCCTGGGCCAGACTACACTTATTCATTGACCTTACAGAAGATAAGTCTTTTGTAAACACTTGAATGTTGAGACTGAGTCTGCTGATCTCACATTAATTGGCTGATTATTCCACAATAATGAAGCTCTATGAGAGAAAGCCCTGTGTCCAGCTGTTTGTTTAGGAATTCTAGGTACAGTAAGGAGGCCTGCATCTTGTGACCTTAGCGTATGTATGTCTGGCTGGAACAATTCAGCAAGGTTAGTAGGAACAAGTCCATGTAACTCTTTGTTGGTTCACAGTAGAACTTTAAAATCAGCCCTAGCCTTCACAGGCAGCCAGTTTACAGAGGCTAGTAATGGAGTATTGTGATAGAAAGTTAAGGTTACTATCATAGCAGTGGTATTTAATCAAAATCCAAGATAGTGACACCTAAATGTCTATCAGTGTCTGTCTATAGTTAGTTTTGTATTATATCTACCTTTGTACATTGTGTCGTCCAACTATAGAGATCAAAATCCTACCCACCGTATACATCCATGTGCGTCTTTTTTACTGTTTAGTGAACTTTTATTTACCTAATTGCGCAATTTTGTTTGGATTCTCTTGAAAATGCTCCTTCCTAGCTACCTGCGACACCACCCGGTTTAGCCGTACGTGGTACGAATCAGACCAAACTGCCTGTCTCTGCCTTGGTCCCGGGTCGCCTGGTGTGCCTTGGTGCCTGGCTGGATCCTAGGTTGTCTCCGGCATATGTTGCTCTGGAGCCGATGTAGACTGTTGCTCGGCTTTGTTTGCTGGATCTCGTCCCCGGCCTTCCTGGCTGCCTCCTTTCACCGGTGCTTCCAGACCAGCAGTGGGCTGCACTGGAGATAAACTTTACAAATAAACTCTGGATTGGACTTCTATCGCAGGCTCTCGTTGCCTGAGCACGAGCTTCAGATGTACCAGCTCTTCACCGCCTTGTGTCTTCTGGACTTTGTCTGGGAATATGAAGGTATTGACCACAACACTAGTGACTAGTGGGCCTACCACTTATCCCGCGCTGATCGGAACTAGCAGGGGTATGTGGACGAATATTTCCGGGAAGATAGAAGTCCGGGAGAGAGAGAAGTCGCTGTCACTTATTCTTTCCGTGAACCTTTTAACATTGATTCCACTTATGTGCCTCATGATTTTACAAGATTGTTGCGTCATGAACACGCATTGCTTTTTGAAATTCACAGTGACTTTAATTACTAATGACTGTAATTACAAGAAAGATATTCCCATCAAATTGGTAATGCAAAGGCGTTTTATTGTTCTTATCTGGAAATGTGTTGCCAAATCCTGGCCCGCACAAGGTTGAAAGTCTTACTTTTAAAACTCCTGCTGAATTGAAATCAAGAGCAGGGTTCGGTTTTATACATTTGAATGTATGTAGCTTGACTGTAAAAATGGATATGATTGATATCAGGTGAACTACTACCTATGCTGATGTGATTGTTTTATCTTGGTCGTTGCTTAGTAAATCAGTTTTAGAAAAGGATATATCCTTAAATGTATATAATGTATAAAGGACAGATCGGTCTAAGAGACGTGGGGGTATAGTGATGTTTAGTCTATAAAATGTAGGTATCATGTATATGTGTTACTCTCTAGGTCGGTTAGTAAACAATTTGAATTATTGGCTCTTGACCTGGAGATTTCTGTATCTCTTCATCTTACTGTAGTGGGTTGTTACAGGCCTCCCACAGCATCCACTGATGCTCTCCCCTCTTTAATTAGTCTTTTACCTCCTATCAATTATAAATAAATGTTCCTTATTGTGATTTTAATTGGAACTGGTTACATCCAGTGTCTGATCATTTTAAAGCACACAGTGATTCTTTAAATTTATTTCAAGTGTTCAATAGTCCTACTAGACCCAATCGAAAATATCCTGGAAAATCTTTACTAATAGATGTAATTCTCAGAAATGCTCCATACAAATATACCTCAGCTTCTGTCTTTGCAAATGACATCAGTGACCACTGTGTAGTTGCAACTGTTAGACAGGCTAAATGTGAGAAAGCAAAGCCTCGTATTATAATGAAGCGAAATATGAAGCAGTTTGTGGAACAAGGTTTTTGCATGATTTATGTCAGTTTGATTGGGAGAAGATTTAGCTCATTCCGGATGTAGAAAGTGCTCAACAATTTTTCTGTGATGGTTTTATGGGAATTATTAATAGACATGCCCCCCCCCTTAGAAAATACAGGGTTAAAGGTTCTGAGAATGCGTGGTTTTTTGACAGAGCTTTCATATCTTCTTCACCAACGTGATATGGTGTGGGCCAAGGCCGGGCACTCTGAATGTGAGTCAGACTGGCTGTCTTTTAGGCAATTTAGGAATAAATGTTTCTATTAGAAATGCCAGAGCATTGCATTTTTAAAGGAAACTGCAAAGAAACTAAATGATCCTAGGACGTTTTGGAAAACCATTAAATCTTTAGATGGTCATAAAAATACTTCCACCATGCATTGTCAAAGACTCAGTTCAGAACTCTGACAAAGTTCATATGCTTGATTGCTTTAATGAGCATTTTGTTGCTTCTGTTATTTTATTTAAATCTCTAAACTATACCTGCCCAATACTTGAAAATGCTGTTACTGATGGTCATCAGGTCAGAAATCAGTTGTTTGTTTTTAAACAAATTACCAACTCAGAGGTACAGTACATGAAGCCCACAAATCTTTAAATTCAAATGAATCAGCTGGTCCTGATCATTTAGACCCATTCTTTTTAAAGCTAGCTGCTGATTTTATTGCACCTATTTTATCTTATCTTTTTAAACTTTCATTAAGATGAAACACAATTACGTTAATTTGGAAATCAGTCCTTGTGATTCCCCTGTTAATAGGAGGAGATCCCACATATAATTATAGAACTATTTCCATCCTCTCTGTTAGAATCACTTGTGAGTAAGCGAAAATCTTACAATCACTTGTGAGTAAGCAGCAGAAAGATTTTTTTACTTACAAATGCGATCTTATCAGTTTATCCATCTGAAAACTACACAGCACAATTACAGCAGGACTTAAAGTAATAAATGATTTTATTGTCTGTCTAGACAAGGGGCACCACTGTGCAGCCCTCTTCATCGACCTATCAATGGCTTTTGATACAGTGGATCATGAAATTATGAAGCCAAGACTCTTGGATGTATGCTTATCAATAGAAGCTGTCTTATGGTTTCACCTCTAAGCCTGTGAATGTGTTAAAGGGTGTGCCTCAGGGATCAGTTCTGGGACTACTCCTCTTTACAATTTGCATAAATAACATAGGCATGAATGTGCCCCAAGCTAACTTTAATTTCTATGCAGACGATACTGTGATTTATTGTTCAGCAACCTCTCAAATAATGGCCCTTTCTCAGTTACAGCGTGCTTTCAATATGATTCAACAAAGATTTCATCAGTTGAAACTTGTCCTAAATGCAGATTAGACAAAATACATGTTATTTTGAAACTCGAAGAAAAAATCAATCGATCTTCCATTTCTACTACATTGCATGGTAATATAATTGAGGCTGTATCTGTACACAAATATCTTGGGATTTTAATTGATCAAACTTCTTCAAGACACATATTTTACATTTGGTATAAAATTGAGTTAAAGTTGGGTTTTCAGTTTCTGAAATAAGTCTTGTTTTTCTTATGAGGCAAGAAAGCTCCTTGTGTATGCTACCTTTCTGCCTGTATTAGATTATGGTGATGTATTGTACATGCATGCTTCTATGTCCTCATTACATATGCTTGACACTGTATACCATGGGGCTTTGAGGTTTGTTACAAATTCTAAATCTCTCACCCATCACTGTACCCTATATGCGATAGTGGGCTGGCCATCAATAGCTCTACGCAGATTAACCCACTGATAAATTTGTATTTACAAGGCCATTCCTAGAAAGCTCCCAGTTTATATGTGATCTTACATTGTCCAGCAGATAAATAATAAATATTGCTTGCGCTGTATTTTGTTGATGGTTCCTAGGGCACATACTAAAATAGGAAAAAAAGTGTTCCAGTGCACAACCTTCCATCTGGAATGAGCTACAAAAGATTTTAAAACTAAATTATCTAGTGACTCTGATTGATTTTAAGACCAAAATCAAATCTATGATAGATACTGAAACAGAGTGCTGTAAATGGTTTGAATCTTAACTAGGAACGGTGGTAATTTATGTTTTATGTTATGATTATATACTGTAACTTCTGTGTGCTGCTATTTTCGGCCAGGTCCCTCTTGGAAAAGAGATTTTTAATCTCAGTGTGGCTAACCTGGTTAAATAAAGGTTAAATAGAAATGTACCACAAATGTATTTAGTGTCTTATCCGGGTAAACAGAGAACAGAGCATTACGATAGTCTTAATAGTGAGGTAACATAAAGCATGTACCTTTGATTTGTCAGAGGAAATACATTGCTTTCTAGACAGAAACCCATTATTTTATTTGAATGTAAATTTACATTTGATGTCGTAGATATTAGCGACACCTCACCCTTTGCTGGACAGAGGATATGATAACTAGTGTAACCAGGAGGAGAGTCCTTATTAAGGGCAGTAAATTCATCAGCCTTTAGCCAGGTTTCATACAGGACAATTGCATTCAGTTTATGATAATTAATTAATTAAATGACTCCATTTTGAGATGCCAACCCTTCTTTTCAGCTAGTATACATGCTTCAACTATTGTCTGCTTTATATAACCTCTGATTGTATCATCCTAACATTGTTTGTGCCAAGATGGAGAACAATATCTCTATACCCTCTATACTTGCCTGTTTAAGACCTGGCCAGCGCCAACCCCAGATTGACCCCTACATTGATGGCCCTGCCGCCTGGTGAACAGTGTATGATCACCTGCTGATTTTTCTGTCTAATAATGTGAGTAATTGAGTCACTGATGACTAGGGTTTTCAGCTTTTAAGGGCTGCTGGGAGAAATTGTCTGCTGCCCGAACCACCTAAGATAGGACTCTGACTCATCTAATGGGGAAAACTGGTTGAATGTCTGCTTCAGCTCAAAGAGTAACCCAAGTTTAGCTGGTTGACAGCATTTCTTTTCAGTAACCATGAGGAAATTGCCTGGCTGCGAGGACTGTGCGGGGGAGCAAACACTATTACTACCTTTTCTGTCTGTTGGCACAGACTGTTTTCTGCACTAAGATAACTCTTACCTGATAATTGCATTTGAAGCCAAGCTTCTAATGTTGCTGTTTTTACCAGAAGGCGATAGTTCTCCTTCAAGTTGAAATAATTACAGCAGCAATGAGAAGGGAATATTCTATTTAGCTTTGTCTGTTCGAGGTGGAGTAACCTCATTTATGTTCAGAAATGGTCTTGCGTGAAAAGGTTGAATGAAGACAAAAATAACATGTTGATATACTCATAAATACAGAGTTTAACCTAGATAGGCAAATGTGTTTGCCCATGGCAAAGTAGCTAAAAGCAAACAGCTAACAGCAAGCAGTATATAAAGACAATTGAAGACAGTTCCTCATCCTGTTTGATTGTTCTGTTAGTCTTCTAGTGAATTTTGTGGACGGAACGAAAATAATTTTAGCTGGAAATTAATGATAGAAAACTTATTTCTTTGTAGTAAATTTCCTTGCTCTATGTTCAAGGAGCTATTACAGGTTGTTCTTTGCTGCTGGGATTTATTAGTGCACTGTATGACTGATTGACATTTGAGTTGGCAATAGAGAATATTTGTTATTTTTTTAATTGAATTTATCAATTTATTGTTTGTCTGTTGTGTATTGGCCTAAGATACTTTGGGGCATTTAAATGTGTTTTTTTTTTGTTTTAGGTTATGCACGCATATACACGTACACACACACACACACACACACACACACACACACACACACACACACACACACACTTAACACTTAATTCTGTGAATTAATACAGATTATTGCAAATCACTGGGTTTGTTGTTGCCTTTATGAAGTTCCCTCTGTGTTGCTCCAACTGTTTTAATGAGATATGTGGTAATGAGATTGGTTTACCACAACGCTGTGATTTTTGTTCATATCGGCCTGCCTTATCTACTCTGGCAAACAGGCTAGTCCAGGCTGTCACCTCTGCTGCTGGGTTTATGTGTGTCCGATAGTGGTCCTATCACTGTCCTACTATGTTCTTATCGGCCTAATATTGTTAAATACTTACCTAGCTTCCGAATAATTAAATGTTTTGCCTGTGTGGTGGGGTTGGGGTTGAGGGAGGTGGGTACCGACTGAATCCCGTCTAAGTCTTAAGTTCCCACTATCACCAGCATACGTGAATATGGTTTGTGTGAATGTGTGATCCGTGTGTGTGTGTGTGTGCATTTTCTAGCGTATTCTCCCTATCATTCTGCTACGGTTAAAAATGCTGTCTGGGCAAAATAATTTTTTGAACCTCCCATTTTGGGCTGGATGTGTAATATGTTGTTTATGCGTGCATAATCTATAAGAAGAATCACTATCATAACTCAATTAGCCATGATATTCCGAGTTTCGATGACATGGGGCACAAATCGGCACATGTATGATTTAGTACACAATTTTCAGCGACTGCATATTTAATGTTTGAGCTCTTAGAGTTCCAAGGTTCTTCTCAGGAAGTTGTTCAACCTAAGCTTGGATATTTTACAAGGATCATAAAACTAGATGTGTACCATTATCTGAATTGGACTCAGACTATAACACTGGAAATTATGACAGAGCGAACACATTTCATTTGGTATACTTCCCTGTACACATATTTCTTTCATTTGCACTCTTTTCATCCACTGAGGTTAAAGGGCACCTTTTCCCACTCTTCTCAGCTCATTTTGCGGGAGGGGGGGTAATGATAATAAAACACACAAGACTAACCACACACACACACACACACACACTCGGATCTCGCTTGATACATCTCTGAGAGAATGGTTAGAAAATGAACAATCAGGCGCTCAAAAGGTCACCGTTGTGCCGGAGAGCTGTATTATGAGAGTAGAAATAATTGCTTTCACACATTAGTTCCTATTGTAATGAAATCCTCAGCCATCAGTCGCCCGCCACCCCTCGGATGACAGATTGCAGCGCCTTTCAGTCGTACCGGGGGTCAATTGGGTTTTGTAGCAAGTGTCTCTCTTCGCACTTCCCGAATGAATCGCTTGTATCATTTGAGGCCTCTTTTAACGAACTCTGCCATTTTCATCAAGAGGCCTTTCCCATTGTGCTCTAATTGTTATGAAGAAGAAATGGATTGTCCATGCGAGACGGCCATCGGGGGATAATGATTCCCAGGCATGAGTGTTTCTATGGACTTAACATGCCGGCCTGCCTTCCAGCCTTTGGAACAACGACTCCCATTGTTAGGGCGGTGACAAGAGCACCTAATCGTTAGGCCTATATCACTCAACCGACTTAACTAATGCCTCTAAAAAAAAAAAGCCAGCTTCCGAGTAGTGCGACACGGACACTTAAAGCATTGAATCAAGTGAGTTTCACATATCTATGTTATATTCACACACCCACCGGTCCCCAAGGGCCCCTTCAGTGGCTCCCTCTCACACAAGCCTCTTAGACAAGGATATCTTGCAGCTGCGTGACTTTGTGTGTGTTTATGTGCACCGTCTGATTGTATTTCACCAGACCTATTGCCCTTTCTTATAGATGCAGTGGAGAGGTTAATAGAACTCTGCCCAAGCAATGGAAATGTTATGGCAATGCATGGGAGAAAGACCCCCATTGACCCCCAGCAGAGTTACAGTAGCCTACATTTAGGCTATTACTTGTATGTGTATTTCGCAGTTTGTTGAAGTAGAAATATTAGTATGATACTTGTATGGATGTCAACCCCAATATACAGTATGTTAATGTCATTGTCAATCCACTGCATTACTGCTAAAACTACTTTTACTACACCCATCAATTTTGTTATGCTAGCTATGCTACCAGCTGATTCGTATGCCTTGTAGCCATTAGCATTTACTCAATTTCTCGATCTGAAAAGGACCTTTTTAAATTATAAGCAGCAAAAAACCAACCAAATGTATAAAAGTCCGCCTCACATAAATCCATTGTGGGCCTGTTTCAATAAAGTAGTCTTAAAGAATTTGACACATTCGTTTTTTTCGGTCAGACTTTAAGTCTTTGTTAGGTCCAAGTTTTTGACTGTGCACCAATGGCAGCGTCCTAATGTTTTCACCGACGGGGAGTGTGTCCTTCAGAGCTCTATTGCGTTTCGAAGACCACTTTACTGCATCAATCCAGTGGTCATTGTAAGGAAGAAAGAGCTGAGCGGAGAATGGGTTATTATAGAGATGCTACTGTTTTGTTGTCATACACCCTGTGGGGCCCAGCCCATGCTGAATTTACGATAGGATATTTAGAGACATCTCCAAAGGGTATCCAAATTGTCCCTCTGCTGTATTTTAAAGAGCAGCCCAGCCAAAGAGAAGAAACAACCAAATGGCTAAAATCCCCAAGCAGAGCACGCTTCCTCTTTTTAACACAATGTGTCCTTTATGCTAATCACTGTCTTTTCACAGCTGGAGAGGGAGGGAAGGAATTGGGGAGAGGGGGCGGAGAGGGAGAGAGGGAGAGAGGGAGAGATTCAACAGCTCAGACTCCTCTTTTCCATCCTCCTTTTTTATCGTCCTTTCTCTTTTTCGTTCTGCTGATCACAGCTTTCACAATTATGAGACGTATTCTGTGATAATGGCCTAACACAGGGGAGAGCCATGGTAATTATGCTTGGAGGGCATTTCCTTTTCTTTCCCAGCCCAGTAACACAGTCACGCAGTCCCTGTGTGTGTGTTAGGCGTGTTGGTTGCACACATACCCCTGCCTCCACTCTGGGGAGGTGGAAGCTGAAACGGCTCATCATCCCCTCTGCCTCCCCTATTTCAGCCCCCCGAGAGAGAGAGGTTTGTAGGGCATCGATGTGTCCCCGATTGTCTCTAGGAGCCCTTTGTTTCCTCCAGTTATTATTACTGTTTAGTCATACTGTGCTAGAATGACACGCGCATACACGCAAATGACACGCGCATACATGCAAATGACGCGCGCATACACGCAAATGCAGATGCATAGGAAGGTATGCACATATGGCTAAGCCACTCACATGCTGTCGCATGCTATCGCATGCTGTCACATGCAGTCGCATGCAGTCGCAGAGCAGTCGCAGTGCATAGTGGTGGAGAGCGTTTGGTTCCTCTTAATCTGTTTGACTTTATTTCATGTACAGTTTTTATTTTTTTCTGATTTTATGGTTTTGTCCTCTACTGTTTTATCCTGACATTTTAAATAAGTCTTAATTATTTACAACTCTTGTCTTCCGTTTAATTCAGAACATTTTACTTGGCACTTTTTATTTTGTCCTTTTTAATTCTTTTTTATATAACTACACTTATTTCCCTTTTACGATGTAGTTTGAGGATTTATTTATATTTTAAAATGAAAACAAACTGCTTGCTGCTAGCCTCCGGGCCCAAAACCACATGTCCCTCATGGCTTCATCACCCGCGAGAGGCCTTCCCGTTTACTCTCCTCTCCTGCATGTCACAACATCTCTCCCAGTTTCTTTTATTAGTTCCACAGTTGCAAATAGGGAACAAACTACATTTAACAGCCCTTATGCAATTCCTTGGTTATTGTCAAATCAACGTATTGCCAGTTCCACTCGCATGCAGAGAGGTGTTGTTAGTAGTCATCTTGTCCTCATAAAATGTAACCCTGTCAATAGCTCCACACCATGTATTACTCATCCAGTGTAGCTACAGGTGCTACCTTAGATGCTCCATCTGATATGAACTCCCATAGCAATGGCATTGGAGTTTCAATGATAGAAGCCCGATCCAAAAGATGGACTTTATTGAAATACTGTCTCACAATCGAATGTTAACATACTGATTGTATCTGAATCGTGGCTGTGCGTTTCTGTGCCTGATTCAGATGTTTTGTTGACTGGGTACAATATTTATAAAGCTAATAGAGTTGGTAGAGGTGGAGTTATCACGGTTTATGTAAAGTGCAGTTTAAATGTGTCTGTGTCCATGTCAACCTCTATTCCAAAGCAGTATGAATGTCTAGTTTTAGACGTGGTACTTGGTGATAATGCACAATTTACTTTGGCAGGGGTATATCTCCCTCCCTCAGCTCCCCCTTGTACTCCCAACAAACTGCCTGATATATGCAAACTATCTAAATATGCAAACTCTGAATTACTGATTTTGGGAGACTTTAACCTGGATTGGCTGTTCTGATAAATTTAAAGACATCAGTGGTGAGCTTAATCTAACTCAGCGGATAACTAACCCAACCCGTCCCAACATTAAAAACTCTACTCTACAGGGCATTATTCTATTCTACTGGGATTAACAAATACCCCACATAAATATGCTTTTAGGCAATTGAGAAATAAATGTACTGCAGCTGTCAAAAAGGCAACATCTAACTACTTCTTAAGAGCTATGACAGTCTCTGCTGGAGATCCTGCAAAATTCTGGAAAACTGTTAGCTCTTGAAACGGGGGAATTCCACTGTCTCTCTGCCTAAGCAAATTGACTTCTGTATATTTTGTGAAAAAAATGACATCTGTGATGCTTTTAATAAGCACTTTATCTCTGCTGTTTTTTTGTTGGAAAGGAAAAGTGGCCAGTGTGATCCTGGCCAGTCAGTAGATTTTTCATCTTGCTTTCAACCGTTAGTTACCCTGGAAAATGGTGATCCTGTAATTCACTGAAGCAGAGGTCCTAGCTGCCCTGCGTGCCATAGATGCTATGAAATCCTTAGGCACTGACCCGTACTTACTTCAGTGTGTATAATTATCGACCATCTCTCAGTTCCCTTGTCTGGTAGAGATCCTAGAGTCTTTAGTAAACAAGCAGTTAAAATCATTTTGTTCTTCTAATAGCATTCTTAGCATCAACCAATCTCGTTTTAGACCTAAACACAGTACTACTACGGCCACCACGCTTGTTGTCAATGATATTGCAAATGCCCGAGATGATAGAAAGCACTGTGCTGCGTTGTTTGTAGATGCTTTTGACACTGTAGACCATGCTATCCTTCTGAGGAAGCTCAGAAGGTTTCTTTGGAATTGTAGGTCTTTGTATGTTTTGAAATGTTCTATGTTTGAAATATTTTTGTTTGTGTGCCCTGTGTAAACCTGTTTACACAGGGCACAGCCATAATAGAGATCCAGGTCTCAGTCTGTTTTCCCAGTTATCATAAAGTCTTAGTGTGCACACAAACACACATAATAGGCACCACTTTTAGGGCAACGTGATCACGCAGTCTCCCTTCAGTATTTTGCTTTTTGTCCAGGGGGAAAGCAAACGTCTAAATATGAATTTCAGGAAAGTACGTTGCAGGGATGATTAGCATGGTTTCCACACAGGGATGGTTATGAATGATACAGGGAAGATTAGCATGGCCTCTGCAGAAGGTTGGTTTGTGATTAAAGTTAGATGTTACGAGTAGGGAATTCATTATGGTTAAGGTAAGGTTTAAGGATCGGACACACATTTTTTTCCCCATCTCTACATGGATTTGATCTCACAACGTTAGGACTCAAAGTCATTTGCTTAATCTTCATCCACCATCTCCTTCCAGAATGCCCTACCAAACGGGCAGTCTGTTAAATTGTAATCGCTTGTCTCATTAATGTCCCATATGGACCTATATCTGCCGAGACCATTGTTGTTCAAACAGATGCACAGTTAGATGTGAATCACCAAATCCACCTCCTGTGTGAGGTGTCACCCGGGGAGGGAATTTACTCACCCACACACACACACACACACACACACACACACACACACACACACACACGTTAAGGACGACTGGGCCCGTATCGACCCATTTTGATAAAAGCGAACCACTGCAGTGATGATTATCCAGCTCGCCATCTTGCCAAGCCGCTGATTAGTGGCTGTGTACTGTAGGAGAGTGCTCAGTGCTGCTCCAGTCCTGACACCAGTGTGCCCTCTGGGAGTGGCTGGGGAGCCGACGCACGGATCCATACAGCAGCCTGACTCACCCTCTCATCCTCCAGCCAGGTGCACGGTCACGTCTCCGCTCCGGCTGCCAGTGCGTGTCTTCAGGGATCACAGGCAATTAACTTCGGTATCAGACGTTTTGCCTAGGGGATAAAACGTCTACATATGACATGAACACCAGCCCCTATGGGGGAACACGGAAGTCCTGAGCCAGAAACGCGTAATGTTTATCTTGTAATAACGACATGGTATCTTGTTATAATGACGTAGGATCTTGTTATAACGACATTTATCTTGTAGTTACTAAGTCATTATGACAAGTTACATTCTGTCTCCTTCATTGATATGGAAAGCACGTTCGGCATCTGTCATGATTGTCAGACTCTGGCTTTATTTGTTTGACTTTTTGTCATGTTGGTAGTAACCTGTCTAATAAGGGCTACAAGATCACGTAAAATGGATCTGCCATTATTTTATGATATAAAGAGATCTTGTCTGGCTGATTTGCTGCTGATCAAGATTTTGTTCTCTTTATGATGCTTTGGATATATTCTGATGCAGGATACATCCTATCTCCATATTCCAACCTCCATCAATCAAATATCTTGAGTAGGCTATTCATTTATCAACCCACTCTTGATGTATTTGGCGTCATAAAACATACTAGCTATTAGACTAGCTTGGGAATGCAGTCTAATTAATAGATTCTGTGAGCTTAGACAACGGCCAAAATGTAAAGTGACTACAGTGATTTTGCCAGGAAAATTCAAGTGATAATGAGAGTAAATATTGTTAATATAACTTTTTTAATTTGCAGTATTTACCACCCACATTAGTCCTACTCCATGTGTTGTAGACTTCATAATTCAGTTGGAATTTTTATATTTTATACCAACATCACTTCAGTCACAGTTTAGGCCCTTGCCTAAGCTCATTGAACCTATTAAACTGCATTCCCAAGTTAGTCATCATGTTTAATGAAGCTGCATACGTTAGCTTTGTTTCAGAGAGGTTGGGGAAACGTATAGCCTACACAAGATGTTTGAGTGATGAATTGCAGAAGGACACAATTGGTCACGCCTCACGACATATTTAATCGTCGCCACTCTGATCTTACAGTCAGATGTTGACACCTGCACTTTAGCCAACCAGTCTGATATCCAGCGCGGGTGGGCTACTCTAAGATACAAGACAAGATTGTTATGGATAGGAGCTAGATTGTTATTATTCGTTAATACAGCTGACACTTATCACTCATCTTTGTCACCCGAATAACACACTAGAAAATGATTGAGCTTTACCATCAACTGTGTGCCCTTTCACTACCCTGTCAATCCATCAAACCTTATTTCATCTGTATCTTTTCATCTGTAGCCTAATAAATTGTAAATTGTCCTGAGTTGTACCAGGATGACAAAGGACTATAGGCCCACTATTTGCGTGATAAATAAGTGTACTTTGATATTATTTTAAATAGTAAGTTGACTAAGAACCCCTTTTTTATTTGCAGGAATGAACAGTGAGCAGTTAAGGTTAACTTGGCTTGCTCAGAGACAGAACATCTGGGGTTTTCACTCTGTCGTCTCAGGGATCCAGTAACCTTTCGGTTCTGGTCAGATTTTCTAAACACTAGGCTACCTTCTGCCTGAAATGATGATGGTTTTTCTATCAATACACCATCTTTTCTGCCATAATACATTTTAAATCATCAAAAATATCATGCCATGTCAGACAAAATAATTGACTCTTGATGGAAAAAAGATATTCTCTAAGAAAATCCTCTTTTCTTGATGTTCATTTCTTCAACATGACGTTACAATGAATGGAAACATAGTTTGTGAAGCCTTGTCAGTGTGTTTTGTCTGTAAGAGAAAGCACTGGTGTCTGTGTAGTGTACGAACACACACATGTTCGAATACCTGTCTAGGTATGTGTTTATTATTACTTTACACGTGTGCATGCTGGGATGAGGCCAGGGTCCACACTCCCACTTGATCCTTAACCTTTATATATATAAAGGTTAAGGATCTTTACATATATATATATATATATATATATATATATATATATATATATATATATATATATATATATGTAAATATATATATATATGTAAATATATATATATATATATATGCACATATACACACACACCTTTCATTCCCTATCTTTTTCCCCTTCTTTTGGCACAGCCGGTCTGTTAATTTGGCAGTCCACACCCGTGCTATTTGTGTGACAGGTCTTGGCAGCTGTGGATCCATCTCCTTTGCATCCATAATTCTCTGGCATGCTGTCGCCCCATGCTTTGGCATCCCCCACGGAGCCCTGGTCCCAGATGTACTTATTCCTGCACAGTAATTTGTTTGGGAAACTGAGTTAATAAGCATCAGTGTGTGTGTGTGTGTGTGTGTGTGTGTGTGTGTGTGTGTGTGTGTGTGTGTGTGTGTGTGTGTGTGTGTGTGTGTGTGTGTGTGCGTATGTGTGTATGTTTTAATGCAAGGTTGTTTAAGTGTACAGTTTTTGGGGGGTTGCGTCAGGGTTAAGGGTCGGGTGAAAAAATAGGATTTTGAATGGGAATGCTTTTTTGGGGGTTTCTCGATAGATGGGAAAACACAAAATGTTTTTGTGTGTGTGTAATGGTTTGTCTATTTCCATGTTTGTCAGCTCTAGCTGTAAGGTGGCCAATAGCCTGAGTGAACAGAGTGGTTGGTGAGATTGGATGAGAATCCATGCATTATGATAAGATCAGTAAAGACACTCTTTTACCAGGAGCCTCAATTATCTGGAATGAAAACATTCGACCAATGCACGGTTACTCACAACCGTCTCAAAACCTTCTCACAACCTTCTCACAATCTTCTCCATCCATCTGGCTTTGGTGTCATAGCGACATCCAACCACATCCAACCGTTATCTGTTTGGCATTCAGAACACAAGATACAATAGTATTTTATGCTTGCTGCAAACCGCTCTAACACCCATCCGAAAATACGTTACGATAATTTTCCCACGTTCCTTGGTGGGATTTTCTATGCGTGTTTTAAATGTGTGAAATATTTTTCTGAGGGTGCCTAGTTAACCATTTCTAAACTTGCAGCTAAAGTCACTTCAAATCAACCCAAGGGACAAATTGGGCCTAGAATTTTCTTGGTCTGGTGATTAGGGAAACTTGTCGCCTTCATAACTTCGGGAACTAGCTGTCACGTGTGTTCCAACAGCTAATGGGCGTGCGTCATCTGTCAGGAGCGCGTTACTGCAGCCGATGGGCGTGCGTCATCTGTCAGGAGCGCGTTACTGTGGCCGATTGGCTTGCTTCATCTGTCAGGAGCGCGTTAATGCGGCCTATGGGCGTGCGTCATCTGTCAGGAGCGCGTTACTGTGGCCGATGGGCGTGCGTCATCTGTCAGGAGCGCGTTACTGCGGCCGATGGGCGTGCGTCATCTGTCAGGAGCGCGTTACTGCGGCCGATGGGTGTGCGTCATCTGTCAGGAGCGCGTTACTGTGGCCGATTGGCGGACGTCATCCTTCCGTTCGTTCTCAGCACCCCTGGATCAAAACATCTTCCCTCAGCTGCGGTCACGTGACCTTAATGTGTAGTCTCGGTCGTCATAACATTTGAAATGAGGAAGTGGGTTAATAATTATTTCAGCATTCCACAGCGGACAACTTCATTTCCCCCAGCCTGTTGATATAAGTTGTGCTCTTGCACTTGATGTGTTGTATTTTTTAGGCTGTGGATAAGAGAATGAACCAGTCATGTCCTAATTAGCTCAGTTGGAACGCTGCTCTGCGATCTATTAACAGCAAGGGCTTCCACTATATTTTACTGATGTATTTGGCATGAAAAGTAGGCTATAATAACCAAAGCTTTCACTGTGAAAGTTGATATATGCATACTGGCAGCACTTTCATAGGTGCGCCACTTGTTTCATAGCATACATTGTTTTTACTTATAAAACTGACATTTCTCTTAAAAACACAAAGATGTGGATTCAGACAGTCTAGAATAATCAGAGGACCTTGAAATTAACCAAAAGGCTGTAGGGTTTTCCAGCTGGAATTATTACTTTCCTTTTTGTGTGTTTTTATTTGTGTTTGTGCATGTAATTACATTACCTGATCTCCCCAAGTAACACTAATCCTGTGCAAAAAGGCTTAAAGATATTATTTTACAATAGGTCATTTACACACACACTCTCATGCAAATCGTAGTTAATGAAGGTGCTGAAATGGTCATTAATAAATCTCTCTGAAGTCAGTGCCCTTTTTTTTCCCTTAGATTGCGATTTTTACTAAACAAACAAATGGAATTGTTTTAAGATGGAGATACAATGGATCATTTAACAATTTGAAATTTAGTTATAAGACCAATGTAGGTTTTATGCTGTGCATATATTAGATACAGTGCCCTCCACAATTACTGGCCCCCATAACTAAATACAGTATGAACTAAAAAGGCTGTGAAAAAACGCAACTGTTATTTCTCAGTTTGATCGTGCAATCAACAAATCACATGAATTCAACCTTTAACTGAGTGAAAATTGTTAAAAGAAAAAAGTAATCCAGAAATAATTGTTTGGTAATGACTTTTGTAGATTTTTATGCTCTTCAATGACAATCTTGATTGGTTATATTTAGAAGAATGAAAACAGCCCAGTGGTGATGCTGTAATATGTTTACTTGCCTTCTATGGTACAAACTGTAATTACTGTATCAGTATTTACAGTTGTGGTTAGTATTTACTGGGCCTTTGTGTATTGATTGATTGGAATAACTTTACATGAGACAAGTTGTATCTTTACAAGCAAGTCCTTGATTTTGTGTCATGTACTGGATTGTTTTAAATTACAGTGCATTATACATTTGTCATTATGGACAGCCGTGTTTTTAATTTGGATCCGCGTGTTAAACATGAATACTGCATGGACAAAAGTCTTCAAGCAATCAAGGAAAACTGTAACCTCACATTTTTTTCATATCAGTTGGTTGGTTACCCATTGTGCACACTAGCCGTAGAGTTGAAAACACAATGCCCAGAAAAGAACTTCTAGAGAGTCCAGGCTCAGAGGGGTGGCCAGTCTGATATTAAAAACACAATAAAGCAATATTGGCTGGATGCTTTTACCAAAACCCTGATGCCGGAGTCCGTTTTGCCACTTTATCATTGACTAAGTAGAAGCCCTGTGGCATGAAATGAGCCTGGAATACTGCAGTGCTTGTTAGCTTCATTCATTTCCTCTGAGAGGCCAAGGTCTATATCTAATAGGTAATCAATGGCCTCTGAAGGGAAGACCTGGAGGCAGATACACTTCCACTGTGATGTTCTCTCTGTTTTTTCCCTCAACTTTAATCTATCCCTTTGCGAAGCAGAGTTTGTTGTTTCACAGCACACATTACTGTTTGTCTTCCCAATGACAGAAATGCTTTTGGACATTGTACCATGTCAATTTTCTCTCGACAGAATGATGTGGATACTATGATTTTTAGCATAAAATGTATGTCAAAGTAAAGAAACATCATACAACTCTATGCACATGGTTTGTAACCTTTGACAGAATGGCGTCAAAAACGGCACAAACCATTTTTCTGTTACCAAATGATGCATCTGCACTTGCTTTTATCTGTTTTCTTCAACTGTTAACACACATGTCCTGAACGTGTACTACATTTTCTCAACACTATTAACACACTCAGATCTCACAACATATTGATTAAAACCCAAATTTCTCACTCAAAATGATACATTATACTCCAAACTAAATTATCTGGCAAATGAATGAACACCAATACCATATTTTTTTTTTCATTTTGTGTGGTGGGGGTTGCACTCTAATTCAGTAACACTTGAAAGTTAACGCAAGAGGGAAAAAGCGTTTGTAGACAGGTGTGACATTATAGTCATAAAAACACGTTTTATTGTGCTTCAGCATCCTGTGTCTGACCTGGGCCAGATATTTTAAACTACGTCTCAGGCAATATTTTGACAGTCTGTATACTTTGAAAAATGCCATTGTCTTGAATTATCATTTTTATATTTAATTATTGTCCTTGTCTGGATTTTTTTTTCAAACACTACACAGCACTTCCAAATAAAGGAACTGCCTAGCCAGTAAAATGATCACCTGTTAAACGTTCATAATACTGTAAAAAATGCTACACATTGGATTTGTCCCCAATGTGTGAAAGGTAGGTGAGTTACAAAAGCAGTACGCTTCATTTAAAACTGCAAAAATCCCGTTTTGTTCTGTTGAAAATGTATTTCAATGTGATTTTGATGGTAAAAAGAAATCCCAAATCTATTTAGTACAAATGTGGAGATTGACATGTCAACAACAAACATGGCCAAGAATAGAAATCAGTATGCCACTGTCACATCGCAATATTGTTGGGTAAGAATCACTGTTTAATGCCATTATTCCACCATTACTGCAAATGTATTATGGAGACATGGCTATAACAATGCCAAACATTCAAAGAGATCCTGTATGTAACACCTTTAAGTGATACCCAAATCAGTTTTAAAAACTCTCCCGAAAAATGCTCTAAAGCATGACAATTCTTTGAGGAGTTTGAATAGTCCACTCAGCAATCTAAGGAAGGATGAATCGGCAAATCAGCGATCCGTTCACATTAATTTGTTTTAGGACTGTTATACACCAATGCCATTGTGTTGTTACGGTATGCTAAGTAAACTCTTACTGAACAGAAAAGCTGTGATTCAACATCATTAATTATAATGATTTTGGATGGAACATTACTCTTCCTCATGTAGTAAAAGCTACTTGTATAGCAATTATAGGTAATACTGTATTTCATAAAAACAGTGGGCGGTTACTTTAAATGTCATTACATTTAAAACAATGTTCATGTTGCAAAAGGTCAGACGCGTACCAATTAAACATCGACAAAGCTTATGTGCGGTGCTTGCTGTGAGTTGAGCGGACGGCAGGCGATAATGGTAATGCAGGATAAAAAGGTTAATAACCACCTTTGGAAATGATGTGACATAGACTGTCATAACCAGAGGGTGAGCAGTTGTCGACAACACAGACTTTCTGGACTGAACCAGCAGATGAACACGGTTCATTTCTATACATGCAAAGCACTGTGTGAACAGGAGATTTTGTTCAGGCCCAGATGAGACTGAGCAACACTTTTTCGTGCAATGTTTGTTTCCTGACATTGAATTCAATATTCTCTACCCGTCACTCACTTTCTATGTCGATGCAAACCAGATCTCTCTAATATCTCTTTCTCTCTCTTCTCTTCCAGGTAATGCACATTCCTTCCCTCCCTTCACATGTGTGGTCACAGATGCCTTACTGATGCGTAATGTATGGCTTATTTATGAAGTGTGTCTGATCATTATGGATGAGGATCTTGGGGCATATTTCATGAGGACGCAATGGCTTATTTAGTTTGTTTATGTGTGTGTCTCGGATTGATTGGAAAGCAAATTTAATCTCTAGATAGGGCTAACTTTTTTCGTGCGTGCGTGCGTGTGTGTGTGAGTGTGAGAGAGAAAGAGAGAGAGAGAGAGAGAGAGAGAGAGCGCTAGAGCAAGAAAGTTCAGAGTAGGTGTACAGTATTTCTTTTTAAGTTTGACTCAAGGCAGAACCGGTATGTGTTTAAGTCAATGTTTGGGCGTAACTTGAAGTAGAGTCATTAGGGCATGCTTTTCTATCTGTCTCCCAGGCCGACTCCGAAAACGGTGTGTGTGTGTGGGGGTGGAAAAGGTGCAATCTTGAAAAAGAAAGTAGTCGACCGGTTGAACTGCAGCAGTTTGTTTCTTTAGGCGTTTTGTAGATCTGAGAGAATTGTTGTCTGATGACAAAAACTTTAATCTCCCGCTGCACTATCGTTTGCTACATATTTCAGTCTGAGACTTGTTCCATTGCAGTCGTTTAAGAGATGTCAAAATGAAATTACATTTCGAGGGGCATACTGTTTGTGGATCATTCCTGACCAATCCGAGTATCTAAGACAGTGAAGAATTTTCCAAATGTCGCTTTAGTAGTTATGTCTGGTTCGGACCCAACCCATTTCTCTTTGGGAGCCAATCAGGGAGATTTTCAGTAAGGTTGTCAGCTGCTACTGAGGTGTCCTGTGTGAGGTGTTTGGATGCAGAGTCCTTGTGGAGAAGAAACCAATGTCCATGGGTGTGTCAAAGCGTTTGGCTGAAGTAAGGAGTCTGAGACAATTGGATATGGTGGGTGTTAGCAAGATGGTGACAATTGTGAAGGGCACGGTAGAGCGATTACCATATTATTTACCTTAAAAATACCTCAGAAATGTAACATAGAAACGATGCTGTTGTATTTTTTTTGGTTACTGTATTTTGGTTACTATTTTTTTTAATTTTACAATGATACAGCCACCCACTTCTACTCCATGGAACGAATAGTCCTTGGCTTTTGCTGCTGCTGCTGCTGTATCTAATGAATGAGTCCTACTCTGCTTTGACCTCAGTTTTCCCCGCCCTGATATCACAAATTAATTACCAGGGGAAAAAAAATTAACCTCACTCCTCGCATTCACTTAAAAAAAATAAAAGGTCCGTAATTGGCTAATTATAAATCCATCCGAGTCCCGCTCAGTGTCTGGAAGGGCTACACGGGCTGAGAGAGGCTCCTTCTACCCAGGTGGACACACACTGTCATGCACACACACACACTCATACACACTTATACAGAGACGCACCATCACTTAGGAACAAGAGTACACACATGCGCGTGCACACACACACACACACCCACACACACACCCATGTGGTCACCAAAGTCATTAGCTAGGCAACGTTAAACAGTGACCCTCCACTGACCCCGTGGCAGCCCTAGTCATCATCGCTAGGTCACACTGCGCTATGTTAAGGTCAAAGAGTCACTGTCAGGTCACCATGTCGCTTCTGTCAACTCACTTGTACACATCAAGCTGTTGATGCCACTTGCATTTAAATCCTTCCACTTTCTGGCCAGGGGCCAGATACAGGTTGGCAGTGTCATTTTATCATGACTCATGTAGGGAAGGTTGCTCCTCCCTGGGGGAAGAATGAGCATGATTGGCTCACCCAGTGGTGAGGGCGGAGCTCAGATTTGTATTGGTTTTCACAGCTACTAACACACATTTACTACAGTTTCTCAAAACTACAAACAAACTTCTTGAAACTCACACCATATTGACCAAATCCCAGACTTCTTTTGAAAAATTAAACATTATAATCAAAACCATCTGGCCCATCAATGAAACTAAAAAGTCACACAAAAGCATCAAATAAAGTGACACTGCAGAATACCCATTGCACACTGGATTAGAGGAATTCTAAACACTATAAAAAGGTATTCATCTATAAATAGAATTTGTTCATGACTTCCCTATGAATTTTGCACTTCGTGTGATATTGTATACTGTAACATAGGTCTAAAGAGTATGTTGAAGAGTAAAAATATACACAAAATAACATTATAGTTCATTTTCTGCTGGGTGTTGCACTGGAATTCAGCAACACTTGAAATGTAGCACCAAACGGGGAAAAAAATGTTTTTAGATTTCAGATTCCGAGTACAGGAAAGTTCTGTGGTTCCCTCATTGTCTTACCATGTACCAGAATACGGTCAGGTACAGTATCAGCAATGTCATTATAGATCATTATTCTTCGTCCTTTTCCTCACCCTCGTCCACCTTCTCTCATTCTTCCAATTCCCCTCTCTCAGATGTTGTCTCCATCATTCCACAACACATGAGCTTACCTGTAGCCATTTTCATTCATGCCAACATCCTGATTGCTTGTTGACTAATTTTGCTTTTTGGCGTTTACACCTCAACAACAGTGTATAGAGAGTGTTAGAATTGCAATGATTTGAGTTTGGTATATTGAATTACAGTGTTTTCTACTTCATGACTATTGTGCTTTACAAATACAGTTGTGTGTAGCGCTTTGCAAAACGTGAATGGAACAGAGATTTGTGCGAAAAAGGTAGAGATGTGAGCTTATTGGTTGGGGTAAATGTTGTTCCTTCTGGAATTAGTAAAGTAGTTTTCTGTATATTGTTCATAAAGCAGTTTTAGTGTAGTGTCATTAGCAATTGTGAAAAACTGTAATTTTTACAGTTTTTGTTTTTGGTCAAACTTAGATCTGTTAGGCATGACAGGGAAATAGAAAGTTTCCAAGATAAAGGGACAAAAAAGGGTAATCGTTTCATTTGAAAATGATTAGTTTTTTCAATGCTCATGTTGACCTTCGCTTTGAATAGCCCTTTGAAAATAAAATGTGGGATTGAAAACCGCTGTTTATTGGAAAGCTTATGCATTTACTGTCAGCTCTTCCAACCTCTTCAGAAATGTTCTATTAAAACACAAAAACATGTTTATTGACAGAATTTTAGTATTTCCTTTTCAAACTTTCAGGGCAGTGAGGAAGGCCGATCTGCTTTTTACAATACATTAACTGCTTTTCTCTGAAGTACATGTAGGCTTGCATTTATTGTACCTCTTGCAGTCATGTTAATGTTTTCAGGCAGGAGGTCAATAACTCCTGTACTCTGCTATTGATGTGAGGTTGTATTTTTATGACACAAACGTGTCATTGCTTGCGTTAGTAATTAGGACATTAAATAGCTGAGCAATGGTGAAATTCCCCTTTAAGCTGATGTCTTAGTATAGGGGTTGAACAAATGCCCCTCCAGTTTCACAACGGGACTGGAGTTGAAGACTTAAATGTCGTAATGGCTGTCTGTCATTCCTTTCTATGTGTAGTGTTTCTTATATATGCGCCACCATCTATCTTCACAGCTATTTACAGTATGTTTCCGTTTGAGTAATTTAGACAATGCTACTGTCCAGAGTGACATTCAGAAGCTTTTAAGGGTAAGTGCTTTCCTCAAGTGTATAACAGCAGGTTGTTCCATTTGTCGTATCCAGCGTTTAGAACTTTTGATTTTTCGAAATTTTGTTTACTGGTCAAGTGCTGCAAAGGATTGTCCGTTATTTAAAATTAGGCCCTTATAAAAAACAATAGCCCAAATAATAAGGTTTACATAAAGTGGATAGCAGAAAACGTACTTACCATTTACCCTCACTCATAGGACAGATCATAGGTCACCTTAAATAAACAATAAATATAGGTCACCTTAAATAAACAATAAAAAATAAAGTTTAAAGGCTGTTCTTTGCTTTGTTAGTGTTACATAGCCATACTGTAATTCTAGCCAGAAAAGTGTGGGTACACAGAACAGCCTATAGGCATAGCATACATTTTACAGCTTTTTTAAAGCATAAAGCATCATGGACTAAAGCATTTTATTGATCGTTTTATATGGTCCATTGATTTGTTTTCTAAATCCAAACAAGCAGTTAGGCCTATATTATTTTGCCATTTACAAAAGATAAAATGTATAAAGCATACCTCTCATCGCCCCTGCTGGTGCCTTGGTTTCAACGTAACACACTAGTTATTCACTGACACTGACATACAGAGCCAGGGGATGGACTGCTGAGAGAATATATGGTAACTTATCATTTCGTCTGCCAAACGAGTAGAGCTGCTGTACGATGATAGCGTGGTCCCTCTTGAATTTCCGTCAGCGCGTCCATCTCTGATTGATTACACCGCAGCAGTCTTTTCATTGAAGTTAATCTATAGGCTGTAGAGGAAATGACTAAAATCTGGCATTGGGAGGTCAGTAACTGATAAATTGCTTCATTGTTTTTATTAAAATCATTTACAGCAGTAGCACGCTATTAAAATTCACCTTTGCTCCTTTGGAATTGAAGCCTATATATTCTATGGATTGTTTTACTGAAGCTACGCTGTAGATGCTCTTGTTATTGCATTCCCAGCAGAGGTCCAGGAATAAGGGGCGACAGATTTTTTGACCCTCCCTTGGACCAGGGGGAAACAATACTAAAACCTCACACTGACTGAAAATTATTTAAGCATGTCCCTTTACACTTTTTACATTTTGTACCCTCCCTAACCACTGTTCAGCAAAAAAAAGTTTAACCTTGATGATGTGTTTCGCCTTGATACTTTACAAAGTTGTAGCGATTTTGTTAGTGCGTTTGAACTCTTTGGCACCCATACCTTTCTTGCTGTCAGGATCTGCTCTGGTGCTTGACATTAAAGCTTAAGGCATGTTTGTATGGCTGGGACTGAACAGTGCTCCTTAAAACTCTATTTGCTAGTAGTGCACTACATAGGAAATACTGTAGTTAGACACAGTCTTGCAAAAACTTCCACAACAATTTGACATCCACCTCACCCTCACCTCACCCATTGACAGCCTTGAGACAAAATGAGAGAGTGAAGAAAAAGAAGGCACAAAAGAGAAAGATAGAGAGAGAGAGAGAGAGAGAGAGAGAGAGAGAGACAGAGCGAGAGACAGAGGAAGCCAATTAGTCTGGACGTATATTCGTTCAAAGTCAAAGATAGATGTTAAATGAAAGAGACTGGCCCCCCAAGGATGATAAAGAATGGAGGGAGGAAGCGTCAGAAGAGAGGAAAAGGAGAGGAGAAAGGAGAGAAAGGTAGTGAGATCTTTTACAAGCCTCGTTCTCTGCTAATAGAGCTTCTCCTCTGGCAGTGAGAGAGACTGAGCAGAATCATTAATGACCGCAACGTTGCCTAATGGTTACAGGAGGGTTGGCCAAATGTTAGTGGTCTAGAAAAGGTGAGTCTTCTTGAACTTTTTACCCTGCCCACGCACACCTCAGTGCTTTTTGGTTGCATGTTTGATAATTGGATTCAAATTTGAGTGCGTGTGTCGCTGACAAGGGAATAGCGAACCAGGCCGTGTGGGGATCAGGGGGAATAACAGTTTGCCTCTCTTTTCCTTCTCTCCTACCTCTTTTTCTCTCCTCCCTTACCCCTTCCTCTCTCCACAGTCTGACATGTGACATGTGTTTCAGAGCCTCAACAGAAGGAGCGTTCAGTAATAAAGGCGTGTGCTGTCTCATTACTCTCGCCCGACAACACGGCTGCGCGTACACAAACGCACGTGCCCGCACAGAGCCCCAGCCCTGGTTCCTAACATGCTCCTCGAACACCCCCCCCCCCCCCCCCCCCCCCCCCCCCCCC